>JAZAYU010001241.1:0-69723 GCA_038501625.1 Corbicula japonica | reverse complement strand
GGTTAAAACAAATATCCTCTATGTAATTTACTTCTAGTATGTAAAATATATTCGTACATAAATTATTATAATTGGCATTTTCTTTCATTGAATGTATATCTTATAATTATTAATATTTTCTTTTAAATTTAAATGTTTTGAAAGCTAGGACTGATGCAACAGTCAAGGAAACAATCATTTTCAAAATCTGAAACGCCATATAAGAATAACACTATAAAAATAAAAGTCACAACGCTTTATTTTCCTGTGCAAGTAAATCGATTTATATGGGATATGAAAAAATCACATCCAGATCAACCGTTGGGGGTATATTCTAAGTCCTGAGAGTCCAAAGACATTAATGTTTTTAATTATTGTATAGTGCTCGGAAGTATCCGACTGTTTATGTTTATGATTATACATCTTGTAAGCTCGTTGTAACTCCAAGAAATGAAAACCTAAGTTCAGGTTGTGTAAATATAAGTGTGACGGTCGTTTCATTTTGAAAATTTTCACCTTTCTCTTGCAGAATGCCGCAAGTACCAGACTACACCAACATATCTCTGGCATTGTCTGAGGTGATGGAGGAGATCGGGGTCAGTGAGAGCATAGTGATGAAGAGAAGGGGAGCGGCGCTGCTGCATGAGACAATGGAGACTATGTGTTATAGGATGGTTGGACTAAATGATTCTGTGTATTACTTCGGCAGTCGGTCAGAAGGTACAACAACAATAGGACTACAATCAGACTCTGATTCTCTTTACTGTATAAATGACGTTAACATAATAACTGACTGGAGTGAGTGGGAGCATGGTGTCAGGAACTGTCTCATTATACAGGATGAGAACACAGCACCGGGATATTGTATGCTGCAGGTACTGAGGAATGATGCTCCTCTTCCTCTCACTGGCTTGCTCATTGAAGACCTCTTCAGAGACCAACAAGGAAGGATACTACTGAAAAAATCTCTCATATTTTCCGCACCACATGAAGGTGCAGAACAGCATGGTCCATCATTTGCCTCACAAGGACAACATGAATATTGTGATACAGACCGTGTAATGGCATTCCGCTGTAAATCCTTACTTCCTGAAGTACATCACTGGTTATCACAACAAACACCCGGCAGATGGCCCACCGAAGACATGAAGAGATATATAACTAACAGTGCATGTTTCATTGTTCCTGTCGGCTGTAGAGGAAGTGTTAATGAAGACTTGGAATGGCGAATATCAACATCGCTCCCTGAACGATGTTTGATGTTTGGTTTAAATATTACACAAATACAAGTTTATGTCTTAATGAAAATGCTCTTACCAAGTATTAATTTGAACGTTCATGCAGAAAGTCACATTTCTAGTTTCATGTGTAAAACAGTTGTATTACACTGTATTCAGACCACTGATCATAATGCATGGCAGAGTCATAATCTGATCCAATGTCTGATGTTCTGCTTGTCGGTACTGAGCATCTGTGTGATGAATGAAAGTTGTCCACATTTTATCATACGAGCCAACAACCTGATGTCTAGAAGATTTACAGCTAAAGCAAAACATCAACTTCTTCAAAACTTTAGATACTTATTTAATGATTTTATACGGCATGGCATATTTTCTATTCGAACAGATGAAATTGGGGAAATCTTAATCTGGAAACTAACACATGGCAGGATTGGAATGTCTGATCAAAATAGAATTTACGCGAACCACACAGCAATTAATTACCAATTGCATATAGATTGTGCAATGACCAAAGATCATTGTTCAGGCTTAAGTGCTGCAACACTTATAACCAAGAATCCTTGTTATATTGCACAGATTGTCATGATGTTGAAAACCATTAGATATTTACAACAAATACGTGTGCATGGAAACGCTTTAGAACGGTCAGCATGTACTCTTCTGATTCCCATGTTCTGTACGACAGTGGGATCTCTCCTAGCATCAACTTCCATTCAAAACGGACACGTGATATCACAAGAGGCTCTGGTCTATTTGTCACTGGGACTGAACTCTGATGTTGCATCAAGCAGACTCAAACTGGCCTCCATTTTCTTCTGTGCAGGTGATACTGGCAATGCTGAAACAGTTCTTCGAGATGTGGAGAACAGGTATGACTTCAGACTCTGTGAAACAGTATGTTCATGCTATGATTATCCAAAACAGAAACTGGTTTCCCGAGCAATTGGTTCAAACAGTTTCACAACTGAACAGTACATTCAGCGTCGTACAGCAGCTTGCGTCATCTTTTTGCCGAATGAAATCAACTGTGCACCACGTGAACTCCAGTATGAAATGTTTCGATCTACCCCACATGATCTAGCATGTAGAGGTACGGATGACGACTGGATGGACTGGGCAGTGGTAGATTCTCTCCCTTATCTCTACTTTCTACAGTACAAGACCTATCAACGTCTCGCGAGATACAGTGACCAGCAGCGTGCCCTTAACAACCTGATGTTAGCAATCAGCCTGGAACCAAACCTTGGCCATAGGGAGACGGCTCTGAACTTGTTAGGACAGTGCCTGGAACAAGAGAACAGACAAGATCATGCTCTCAAATGCTACCTTCTATCATTAAACATACGACCCAGGAACAATGTAGCAAACATCCATGTCTGCAGACAGCTCTATCGAGCATTTACTCGGAGCTAGCTTTGACACAGGAAGATATCCTCCTAAATCATGAATCATTTTCAAATGTTATACAAAGTTCTAAAAGTTTTAGGGCGGTTGTTGTTCTGGTGTTTGGTAAATTATAAAGTCACTGATTGAGAATTCACTAAGCGACAAAAAAACTTTTGAAGATGAATTTTTAATTTTATCATTTTATTTTCATTATTATGAAATTAATTATTTCGATTTTCTTTTATTGTATCTGGTAATGTGGACAAAAGAACTACCAAGCTAATTTTTATTCAGGTCAGTTCAAATACATTATCTCGACTGAAAATTATTGTTTAACATCTATTATGTTTATGGAATAAATATATTTTCGTTTTAAATACATGTAATCTATATTATTTATAGAAAAAAATAAAAGAAATTAGTATTAAGTTTCAGCATGCAACATTATCGAATATTTATTTTTAAGGATTTGTAACAAAATTTAACGCTTTATTTGAAAGCATAATTACCTATATCAGAATATATTAAATACACAACCACACAATGTCATGCGAGGTTTTACTTTATTTAAAAGATATTTAACAATTAGAAATAATTTTGATATACACTGTTCACTTTTTGATTCATTAGGTTATTACTGACCAAGAACTAAACAGTCAATATCATGATCATAAAAATCGTATCGATGGACTAAACTAAAGGGTAAAAAGCAACCAAATAATAGGCTGAAGGTTCTGTTCTGCGCATCAGCTCACTAGGCAGAGCCCTGGACTAAAGGGTTAAAAAGCAACCAAATAATAGGCTGAAGGTTCTGTTCTGCGCATCAGCTCACTAGGCAGAGCCCTGGACTAAAGGGTTAAAAAGCAACCAAATAATAGGCTGAAGGTTCTGTTCTGCGCATCAGCTCACTAGGCAGAGCCCTGGACTAAAGGGTTAAAAAGCAACCAAATAATAGGCTGTTCTGCGCATCAGCTGACAAATAAATAATAATGTTTTTTTTTTCTTTTCAAATTTATTACAAACATAATTAAACATTGTGTCAACACAGTAACAATTCATAACAAACAAAACAGAATACAAAGTGTGCAAGATTGACTGGCCGACTAATCCATTTGTAAATGGGATTACAGTATCAAATTCCAACAGAATTAATCCATTTCCAGGAATTTAATTCATTCTCATATGAAAGCACGGCTGCATTTAAATATCCTTATGGCATCATTTATACTAGAAATATCAATTTCCTTACAAAAGCATATTATATAATTATGGTAATGAAAGAATTATAAATTTCTGTACAAAGACAAAATGATAAATTCCCTTATAAAAATATTTATGCAGATTCTTACAAACTTTGGAACTAATTACTGTAAGATCTTTAATTCAACCAGTCATTCTATTCCACACTTGTATAATAACAATAGCATAATCATAGACACCAGAAACCCCTTACATTTGTCCACATATTTTTATGAAAATGTTAAACTTAAATAATTATTTTAATGTCAAAGATGCTGTTTTAACCTTTGACAAATGTGATATTGCTCTTATCTCATAGACAAACAGTGAAGATCCGGATCAGCTAGCACATCTATGTCATCTGATGAGGATCCACATTGTTTGCTTTTAGTTTAATCGGTTTAATACTTACCAAGAAGCAACCACTATAGATCCAGAGAGATTAGCCGGCATTGATATGTCAGCTCATCTGCATCTAAACTGTTTGCACATTTGATAAAACCTGTATATATGGACTAAAGAGTTAATATGGTTAACCGTTTCCCCCAAAGACACACCTTTATGGCATGGGTGAAAAGTTTAGATCCAGCCGGCACATCCATAATGTCTAATCAGATTCTAAACTGTTGACGTTTTGTTTTATAAAGTTATTTCTGGCCAAACTACAACCAGTGCACTGTTCGCTTTTTTACTCATTAGGTTATTTCTGACCAAAATGGGACCAGTGCAGATCCTGATTAGACAGCATGGATGTGCTGGCCAATCAGTATCTACACAGGTCGCACATGCGTAAAAATGTTCATACATGGAGGAGAGGGTTAAGGTCAAATGACAATAAGGTTGCACTGAAATAACGAAATGCCAAACTAGACATAAACTAGAATTATCACTGAAAGTAATTTAATACCCCCACATGTGTGCTTGATACTTTAACTGGGAATGCTTCAAATCAATGGCATAATGTGCCCCACTTTCAGTGACCTTTACTTAACTTTAATCAAACAACTATGTGCCGAAAAAGTGTTTATATATGTGAAGCTTTTCATGAGAAATCATCCAGAAACCATTTTTTGTATTTTTAGTAACAGTGAACAGTGAACTTGACCCTATCAGGCCCAATTTCAATACCAAGTTTCGTCTTCCCACACACTACCTTTATAGCAATTTTCATCACAATATCTCAAACCAAACCAAAGTAATTGAGACCTTGACCTTGAACCCACAGGTCCCAAAGTAAAACATAACCTGTATCTTGTTATGTTTCATCTGTTTCCCCAAAAATAATTAAATCTATGAAGCATTTCATGAGTTAATTGTCCAGAAACAATTTTTCTATTTTAAGTAACAGTGACCTTGACATTGACCCCACAGGCCCCAAAGTCGAATCTGACCTGTGTACCAAAAATTTTTAAAATCGTTGATACCTTTCATGAGTTATTGTCCGGAAAGCATTTTTCTATTATTAGTAACAGTGACCTTGACACTAACCCCACCAGCCCGAAAATCGAACTTGACCTGTATCTTATGACAATATACCTGTGAACCAAAAATTATTTAATTCTGTCAAGCCTTTCATGAGTTATCATCTGGAAACGAATGATCCGACCGACAGACATAGAGACCAACAAGCTCACTCCTATATACCCCGTCAAACTTTGTTGGTGGGGGGATAATTATATACTTAAAAGAGTAATATACATTGTACTTGAGCAATTCTGTTTGTAAAAACATTTTTTGGTAGAAACATAAACAATTAAAAATTGAATCATACAATGTTTTATTGCATTTATCAATATATGAAAAACATGTGGGCTGTTTAATGTCTGTGATGCCTAAATGGGCTTCATGCTTTCTGGTAAGTTTTCTATTTCTGATTAACAAAATAGATTATCAATTGAATTTTTTATAATTACATTCTTACATCATCTAAATTTTGTTGTTGACAGACATACTGACAAAGTTATACATGTTTCACATTTTCTTCAAAAAGACAACAAAGAAATGGGCTAACTCTTTCAAATGAGACAACAACTTAAAGATTTTGGCTTCACGAGAACCCTGTTTTTCATAAGCAATTTCATTTATAAGTTGATGAAAAAATGGGAAAGTTTTAGCCCATGTTAACTTTCATGATGAACTTACAGGCAGGTGGACAAAGAGATCCCTAAGTTTCGTATTTCCTTAAAAAGGGCCAAACGAAAAGGTGAAGGGCCATAAAAATGAGTGTTATCACCACACAGTCAAATCAGCAAACATGATCCTATAACAAATGACATTGTTATCTGAACTGAACGGGTGTTCAATTGAACATTTGTGTTTAAACATGTCCATGTCAGCACCAACATTAACCCTTTCCTTTATTGACACACCTTTATTCCTTGCATGAACAGTTAAGTTCCTGATCAGCCGGCATGGAAACATCCATGCCGTCTGATCAGGAACTAATCTGTTTGCTTTTTGATTTATTGGTTTTTTTCTGACCAAAATGCGGCCTGTGCAGATCCTGATCAGATTGCATGGATGTGCTGGCTTATCTGGATCTACACTGGTCGCACATGTGTAAAAATGTGTATTTGGGGAGAAAAGAGATAAGCAAGGAGTATCAAAAGACAGTAAACAAGTGTATGTACAATCCAACATAGTTAATTTTGGTATGTTTCTGGAAAAGTAATAAACAAAAAATGCTGGCTTAGGGTTAAAATTTGGGTGTTAGCTCAAATGCCAAATATCGAAAAATTAAACCTACACAAAATAAAATAAAACCACCATGTATAACATTAGGTGATGGCTGTATTTTATTGTCAACACAGGTTGTCATGTACTAATTCCCTTGATAACAACCTTAATACGTAAAACATACATGTATGTCTACAAAATTAGCTCACATAAATTTCTCAATGTATGTTAATTTTAGAGATCTCCACTGTAGAAAAAACAATACTTGTATCCTATAACTCATGTTAATCTTTTAAAACTAGTAAATTAAAATACAAAGTTCTTTGTTAAATATCAAATAAGATAACTCATATAAATATTTGGTAAAATTAAACATCAAATATGATTTGACGATAAACAAAGCCTGGTGCCTGTTCTGGTAAGGTCTACTAATCCAGTAAATAAAAAGAATTCTTCTGCAATGAATGCAATTAACAGCTCTACACATAACTTTTAAGCCAAGCTCTCAATATCATAATTATGTGCTTTCAAAATTGATTCCTTTCCATTTAAACTAATTTGTGATGGCTGGAAATGTGTTTTGTCATTCCCTGTTCCTACTGAGTGATTTCCATGCTTTATATATTGATGTGCTTGAACAGTTTTGGACTGCTTATTATACAGTGACAGGCTTCATAATTAATGACTGCTTATTTTAGAATATTAAATCATAAAATGATTTTAGAATTATAAACTAACTGAACAAAAATTAAAGTTTCACACAAGCAGATAACTTACATTTTACATTTATGGCACCAGACATAATTTAAAATTGTAAAAACAACAACACCACCAACAACTATTGCACAACTTATATCTGTGTTTAACCATTATAGCGTAAAAAATAACTAATTTTCGGGTTAATGGTGGATCAAATTCATGAAAAATTACTTAGTTTTTGTTACAAAATCATGTTACGAAGGTAGTCTGTTCAAATTCTTCTACTAAAATATTTTCACTTTGTTTACAAAATACAATTCAGATTCCGGTAAATTTTGCCGATTTCCGGAATTATAGTCGGAACATTTGTAAGGTAAAGGTAACAGCAGCAATTTATTTTTATCATCATAGGGTTTCCCAAATCAGAACAAGGTTGCAAGTGCACCTATTTTCCCATGTGTCAAAAAATCGAAACAAATGAAAATAACATTTAGAAATATTTTTAGTGTAAAGGCAAGTGTCTTTTTCATTCACTTGACCTGCAGGGCGAGTAGGTAAATAAATATGGTACACCTCTGTGCAGGTAAACATTTTCTGCTTTTAAGCTTTGTAAACTGGAGACTGTTGTATTTCAGTAAAATTTTAATACTTTCTAAATAATTCCATTGAGAAGAAAAAGATGCATCTCCAACTGTTTTATTGCATGGCAAAGTGTTTGTCACCTTTGAGATCAGTGATCCTGGTCAGCCTAACTAGCAGTCAAATTAGGGTCTGCACTTCTGAAAGGTTATTCCTTTATATTAATTCAATGAATTAAACCTAATCTTCATATAAAAGGGTTTTATGACATGTGCCAACAGTGTAGATCCAGGTCAGCTAGCACATCCATGCCATCTGATCTGGATCTACAATGGTCACTTCTCTGCCAGAAATAACTTAATAAATATAAAAGCCAACATTGTAGATCCGGAACAGATGTCAAATATATACTGGCTGATCTGGATCTACACTGTTTGTCCACTGCAGAACAGCCATAAACGGTCATATCTTCTGGAGTTTAAGGGTTAACCCTTTCCCGTACAGATACACCTTTATTGCTAGGGCGAACAGTTTTGATCTAGATCAGCCGGCACATCTATGCCGTATCAAACTCTTATCCATAATACAGCTATCTTCTGTAGATCTGATGTAGATGGGTATGTGAAGAAATCGTGTATCCTTGATGGCACCCTGATCAACATGGTTTGATGAAAACTGATTTCCATGGTACTGGTAACACAGGTTGGTAACACCTTTGGTATAACGAAACGCGGATACCAGGTTTCTACTATCAAGATTGATATAACAGGCGCTGATAATGCGGGTAGATATCACTGTCCGCAGTGAGAAGTGAGAAGTCTAGAGCCACAAATGTGGCAAACTCATATGCTACCATATCCTTCCTGCTCAGTCTAAAATCTTCTTCAATTTGCTGGAAACAAAGAATGAAATAGTTCTTTTTCTAATAAAATGAAACATAACTTATTGCAATTATGGCAGACCAATGCATCAATACAGCAGATTATTAAACCTGAACTGGATCAGTGTGGTTGGGGCCTCCGTGGCCGAGTGGTTAAGTCATCGGTTTGAAAACCACACGCCCCTCACCGCTGTGGGTTCGAGTCCTCCCGGAGTAGAACTCTTTCATGTGAGGAAGCTTTCCAGCTAGCTTACGGAAGGTCGGTGGTTCTACCCAGGTTCCCGCCCGTGCCTGAAACAATGCCCGGAGGGGCACCTGGGGTCTTCCTCCACCAGAAAATAGCTGGAATGTCTAGGTCCCCAATAGGGGTTCGACATTAATGGCAGATAGATAGATAGATAGATCACTGTCTTTCTGGTCAGTGGAGAAACTTAGCTCATTTGAACCAAATAAGCTGTTTATAGCACAGCTAAATAGTCTCAACCATCATTATTTTTTTTGTTTTATAAATAATCCAATAATTATCAATCATTATCCAGTGATTATCGATGAAAATTTTGTCATACAATAAGCAGTTTTTTTTTAACCAGGTAGCATATTAACTGCTAAACCAGCGGATTCAGAGTAGTAGAGAGTTTACTTACATCAATAAGCCTGGTGAGTTCTGTCCCTTTAATGTCATTGAGTTTAGCAGAAAGTATAAGGCATGCGCCAGCGCATAATTTACGATTCTGCTTTGAGATCAACATCTGAAATATAGAATAAAACAAGAGCTGTCACTTGACATTGACATATGCCCCCGAAGTGTAGCTTTGAAAGGAAATAGGTATAATTTAGTGACAATTACTTTCCTCCCCTGCAGGATCATCAGTGGAAGGAATATTATCCAAAGCTGATTAACAGTAAACATTTTGTGAAAGTATAGCATTAGTATAGCTTTATGCTTTAGAAAAGTTTATGACCTGTTGACCATTTTTTACCATAGAAGGTGCAAACTGGGATTACATCATTTTCCAGAAAGCAAAGATGTTGCCATGGATACATTACATGCTCCAATAAAATCCAAGCTTTATTTGAAAACTTTAGGAAGGATTTCATACATTGCAGCAACTGCTTGCTTTCATCAGGATTATAGTTAGTGAAACAGGAATTTAGAGAGTGAATTTAACTATAGTTTACATTTCACTGGATGAAAAGTGTTTTATTGGCTAAAATGATAATTAAAAAAGTCACTTATTAATCTTACTGCAAAAGGTGAGAATATTACAATTATTTTAAATGCCCACTTGAGTGTGGTGTGGTGTGGTGTGGTGTGGTGTGGTGTGGTGTGTGGTGTGGATGTGGTGTGGTATGGAATAGCATAGCATAGTATAATATTGTATATGGTGGGTTGGGGTGTGGTGTACTGTGGTGTGGTGTGGTGAAGTGTGGTGTGGTGTAATGTGGTATGGTAAGGTATGATATATTATAGTATAGTACAATATAGTATGGTATGGTATAGTATTGTATTTGGTATGGTAGGGTAGGGTGGAGTGTGGTATAATATAGTATAATATAGTATGGTATAGTATAGATTTGTATATGGTGGGGTGGGGTGTGGTGTGGGGTGGGGTATAGTATGGTATGGTATGGTAAGGTGTCGTGTGGTGTAGTATAGTATAGTATGGTCTAGTATGATATGTCACGCACATCTACACTACATGCCGAACATATGATTAAAGTTTCAAGTCATTAGCTAAACTAGACTAGGTGACAAACATTCTTGAGAAATTTTAATGCAAGCCCCCAAAGGGTTTTAAAGAAGGAGGGTGGACCAGATTTTTATATAGAAGTAATAGTTAGAAAATGACCAAGGGCCTGTAACTCTGGCAAAAATAATCCAAGTGGAAACTCCTTAAGTTAAGCACAACTAGGCTTGGTGACAAACATTCCTGTGAAATTTTAATGAAATCCTCCAATTGGTTTTGGAGATGAAGCATGGACTGGATTCTTATATAGAAGTTATAGTAAAAAAATGACTAAGGGCCCGTAACTCTGGCAAAAATAATCCGAACAGAAACTCCTGACGATATGCACAACTAAGCTAGGTGACAAACATGCCTGTTAAGTTTCTATGATATCCCCCAAGCGGTTTTGGAGATCAAGCATGGACAAGATTTCAATAATGAAAGTTATATAGTAAAGAAAAGGGCCCGTAACTCAGCCAAAACTAATCCAAGCGGAAACTCCTGATAATATGCACAACTACGCTTGGTGACAAACACTTCTGTGAAGTTTCAATGAAATTCCCCAAGCAGTTTTGGAGAAGAAGCATGGACAAGATTTCTATATAGAAGTTATAGTAAATTCAGAATGATGCCATTTGGGCTCATTAATGCACCTTTATAGTTTCAAAATGACTAAGGGCTCATAACTCGGCCAAAAATAATCTGAGCGGAAACTCCTGATGATATGCACAACTAGGCTTGGTGACAAACACTCCTGTGAAGTTTCAATGAAATCCCTCAAGGGGTTTTGGGGAAGAAGGAAGGACAAGAATTAGGGTTAGGGTTAGGGTAAGCAAAAAATGACAAAGTGCTCATAACTCGGCCAAAAATAATCCAATCAGAAATTCCTGACGATATGCACAACTAGGCTTGGTGACAAACACTCCTGTGAAGTTTCAATGAAATCCCTCAAGCGGTTTTGGGGAAGAAGGAAGGACAAGAATTAGGGTTAGGGTTAGGGTTAGCAAAAAATGACAAAGTGCTCATAACTCGGCAAAAAATAATCCAATCAGAAATTCCTGACGATATGCACAACTAGGCTTGGTGACAAATACTCCTGTGAAGTTTCAATGAAATCCTACAAGCTGTTTTGGAGAAGAAGTGAGGACAACATTTTGCCGGACTGACGGACAGACGGACGGACAGATGGTGCGATTACTATATGCCTCCCTTCGGGGGCATAAAAATAAAAATTGAATCTTTTACTGCTAAACTCACTGCAGCAAACAGTACTGAGCACAGGCTGACCGATTCTATCTTTTTACATGTATATACTTTTCACAATGTCAAACCCAAGGAGGGGACCAAGACATTTTTGCATTAATAGGCAAGAATTTTATAAGAAAACAAGTTAGACTGAGAGTTTTAAAAAGTAAATATTCACTGCATGCCTATTACTCTAGTTCTTATTAGCATTTAGCATTAACAAGCCACGTATAGTTTTTAAGCTAAAGCAAACAGGGCCTTAGATCATAAACCTAAGTTTGGAGACCAGTCACAAATCAAGAGCATCTGATTGGCTGAAATGGCAACCAATCGCCATTTCAGCCAATCAGATGCTTGAGATTTGAGACTGGTCTCCAGTTTTAGTTTCTTGGGCCCAGGCTGACATCAAAATGCTTTCATTGTCATTCTATCTAGCTCAAAATGTTAAATTTCCTGTCATCAAAAGAACAGATTTAACTTTCTATGATGTTTCACTGATGTTTTCCAAACCACTTTCTAATTCAAAAATGTTGGTCTAATAGATCAGTCTGTTCAAACATTTATTGATTGTATGAGAAATATTTACCTTTAATATCAGTTTTTCAAAGAACACATAAGCTTAAGCAACTGTCCATAAATCTATATTGCACTGAAATACAAAAAGAATCCTTTACAACAACTATAAATATCAAATTACCGGCATGTTAACAATTTGGATTGTTTCACAAGCTTGAGCCTTGCACAATTTTTTTTCAAATTCTGCAGAACACAATAACTATCAATTCAATTTTTGATTTTACACTCCTAAATTACCCGTCAGCTTCTGTTTTTGTTAATATTTGTGTTTCTATTTGAAACTGATCATACTATTAATATAAGCTTTTTTTCCCCTATAGTTTTTGGTTTTGTGCATAGGCTATGTTATCTGAATGTGATGATATCTGCATATTTCATTTTTAATATAATCTTAACATGTCTAATATTTACAGTTGCTACAAAAAACTTCTCATATCTTACTATACAGCACTTCCTTCATGAATTTGTATTTAACTTAAACAGCAAGTTATAAATTATGTGACGGGCGACCAGTGTAGATCCAGATCTGTTGCATATCTGTCTGATCTGAATCTATGGTTGCTTCTTGGTCATAAAAAACCCAATGAATCTTGAGCCAACAGCCTAGATTCTGAGCAGGCAACACAAATGTGTCATCTGATCAGTATCTGCACTGTTCTCTCTTTGATTTATTAGGTTATACCAGACCAAAAAGCAAACAGTGCAGATCCTGATCAGATGGCATAGATGTGATTGCACATGCCATAAAATGCATACATGTATATATGGAGTAAAGGGTTATCCCTTTTCACCATACATTCGCATTTTTACGCATGTGCGATCAGTGTAGATCCAGATCAGCCAGCTCATCATTGCCATCTGATCATGATCTACACTGGTCGCATTTTGGTCGGAAATAACCAAACAAGTCAAAAATAAGTATAAGGAGTTCAAATTTTTGTCTGAAATTCATTCTGATAACTTAAAAATCATGTAGGACCGGCCCACATTTCACCAGACAGGTCCTTCATTCTGTCAACTTTCGGGACGTCTGATTTGGTAAAAACATGAGGTTGATAACTCTTGGCAGTTACATTATTATACACGCACAATAATAAACCAAATTAATTATATATTTGTCTTTTGAGCCTAAAATGATAAGTGAAGTAGTATGCAACTTTTTTCGGTGTTTAATTAATAATAGGGTTCAAGATTTGTAAAGTTGGCGGCCTTGCGGCGTGAAGTTAGCGGGCTGGCGATTTAAATTGAAAATAACCTTACTCTGAAGTTTGACAGTCTCGATATATTTTTAATGTTTATGATCCACATTCATTTTAGTATCAACACAACAAACACTGAGAGTTTATGCCAAACATATTTCTATTGTTTATTATTGTTAATTGTTTGAGGAGGGAAAAGTAAAAAAGGTGTTATCCCTGGGCAAGCAGAGTAGATCCAGATCTGCCGGCACATCCGTGTAATCTGATCAGGCTCTACAATGTTCTCGTTTTCATTATGTTATGTTGTGCCAGCTGGTCTGTATCTAGACAGTTCGCACATGATATAAAACCCGTATTTACCGAGTAGAGGGTTAATCATAAGGTAACATTTCAGTTGACGGGAACCGCTCGGTGATTTGTGACAATATATTTCATTTTTATGCCTTTAACAAACCGATTTCGCTATGGGAAATGATAGATTTTACAAGATGACAAATAGAAAATCAAATGTGTTTCTTCAATAAAAACCATTTTCTTTACATCTAATGCATCAAACTATTAAAAGTACAATGTTATTATAAGAAACCTTGTAAACAGGAAAGAACGATGAAATACATTTCAATGAAACTAAGCTAGCACACCTCATATTATCGGTAGCACCGACGTGACTGGAGGTGCGCGTTAAGTAGCAATGATTAATGAACAAATCAATTACGAAGTTTTACGTCTGGTTCCCGATCTTTAAATAGGTACCAGATTTTGGAATTTCCAAATATAGTTTCGGTTTAATATTCATTTAGATCAGGAATAAATGAGGTGAAATGTCATTTTTATTGTAAAGTTTGTTTACATGTACGTGTATTTAATGTTTGTCTCTTTGTTATCGGTACTGAATTTGATTATTAAACACTTTAAGATGAATTTTGATTATTCATGTGTTTCTTATAACTTTCGGTGTGTCACCATCAGTCGGATTATAACACATTTACGGCAAAAAATAAAATCTTGACTGATAAGTTGTGACCATCATGTTATATCGGTGAGCAATTTTAAAAATTAAAAAACACAGTTATAAGTCACGTGACTTCTTAGCTGACAATAACGAGCTGTGCACAATATATATTTGTTTTCGTTTTTTAAAGCAAATACTTTACTGTGCTTACTATTCGTTTAAATGTACAATAATGGAAAAGGTTTTCTTTTCAAACTTAACTACATGAAAACATCAGTCTTGGATGATTTACATGATTAATTATTACGGGTCTACCTAATAATTGTTGACCCGAATATATTGTTTATCAATAGCTTGCGTTTAAGTATAACGTCGATTATATTGTAGATCAATACCACCCTGGCTAACCTGGTACGCTTCGCGAACGGCACTACGCCGCGATCACGGCATATGCAACGCTTTAAACCGGCATAAACGGTGTCAATGTATGAGATTTTGTGGGGTAAGGTCAGAAAATCGCAAAGTTTGTGGTTAGATATTTAAAAAATACTCAAACAAATAGGCCTGTACGGCTGTCAAATCATGACTATTTATGATTCTAGTCTTCTCTGTGTCCAGAATACAGTAGTTTGCTCAATCATTCGTGAAAATGGACCTCTCTGTACTGCAAAAATTGTTAATTTCCTGTTCAAGCGTATTTTTTCTTGATCTAAACTAAAGTCTAGTAAAGAATTATGAATGCATTAACAATGTTTGCACTGGAGGATACTGCAGTATAAAGTTTGAGTGTGTTTTATCTATATTTTACTTGCTTCTTGCAAAAATTGAGAGGCCACGCACCGTACACCATCACTTAATTTTTGCCACGCACGGCATTTTATACGATGCTGGTATTAAAAATATTTTAGTTATCGAAATATCAAACTGCTTCCTCACATCAATAAAATTGTAGTTTGTTGTGTTGGTGTACATTGCAAAACAAAATACTTAAAAATTCTTCCATCAACAAGCAGGAGCGGATTCAAAGGGTGTTATTTTGAGATGCTCAAACCCCTTTTGCACATCAATATTTAGTTTTCATGGGGATTATAAATTTGAAAGTTGGAATTATTACATAACTACCCTAAGACTGACCCAAACGAACTTCTTGTGTGGAACTCTTTGATCCGACCCTGAACAAAGTTAGCCACGCAATTTAGAAGTCCGCTACCAATGAAAACCCCCATCAACAATTTTTGAAAGATTTGTGATTATGTTTACTTAATAACAATATTTAGTTGGAATTATCACATAACTACCATAAGAATGACCCAATCGAATCCCTTTCTTTCATCCAACCCTGAACAATGCTATCAGAGTATTGTGCACAAAACAGGGGTGAAACCCCAATCAATAGTTTGTGAAAGATAGTTAGTGTTTATTCCAAATAACTTACTTGACCTTTGACTTGTAATGAAAGATGAAATAATGTAAATAATGCTATAATCACTTTACATCAAATATGTATACACAGTGTCATCATTGTATCTTGTTTACCTCTACTTTATGAGTTATTAAAATATTAAGTTTTCTCTATTTTAATAACTGACACCTACAGCAGACCATTGGTGAAAATAAAAGGCTGTGCCTAATTTTTATTTTGTCTATATTGAATGATAGTGATACTTCTAAAGTTATAAAAGTATTTTTTTTTCTTATTTATGTATGCTTGACCTTAGACGTTTGATGAAAAATGATTCTGCATATCATACAATTGGTACACAGATTAAAGTGATTACAGAATAATGTACAACATTTCATTTCTCACCACACATCAAAGATCAAGTCAGTTACTTGCAATAAACATATTATTAATTAGCACAGGTACATAACGAACAAATACGTCAAACGTCAAACGTAGGGAAAATTGCAACAGAATTGAAATTGTCAATACACGTCACATTTAGTATAAACAACAATATATCCAAAATTGGATTTATTCGGACAACTGATAATTCCAGTATTTTAAAAATAAGATAAACGCAAAAATATAACATAAATCAATGTCTTTTGTAAAACTCTGCATTCTTTTCAATACGATCTTTCAAAATCTAGTCTTTAAACCGACTTCTATAAATGATTTTTGTCAACAAACATGAAGTATGTTAAACATTCATATATTCGATCATTTTACATGTTATAGACAAAGTTTGAACCAATGCTTAATGTTGATTTGCCCCACCCTCACCCTACTGCTTCTTAACAAGGTGTAGATTTTTATTATTCAATTTAACTTTTATTGAAACAACGTCAGATAAATCTATCTTTCACAAATTATTTTGGGGGTTTTCATCAGTAGCGGACTCGGGAAATACTCTGCTAGCTTTGTTCATGGTCGGATCAGACTTCCACAAAAGAAGTTCGTTTGGGTCAGTCACGGGGTAGTTATGTGATCACCCCTACATTCTGGCCATAATCCACATTAAAATTTAAAAATTGATGCGCCAACCCCAAAGAATACCCTCCAGATCCGCTCCTGCTTGTTGATGGACGAATATTTAAGGATATCAAACTTTGTTTTACAATGTACGCCTACACAACAAACTACAGCTCAATTAAATGTGAAGTAACAATTAAAGATTTTGACAACCAAAGTAAAGTTTAATACCAGCATTGAATAAAATGCCGTGATACGCAGCGTAGCAAAAATCAAGTGCCGGTGTACGGTTCGTGGCGTTTCATTTTTTGGCAAGAAGTAAGTAAAATATAGATAAAACACACATAAATTTTACACTGTGCTGTCTTCCAATACAAACAGTTTGTATGCAGTCGTAATTATTTACTAAACTTCAGTTTAGCTCAAGAAAAATATATTTGAACAGGAAATTTACAACTTTTGAAGCACAAAGTTGTCCATTTTCACGAATGATTGAGCAAACTACTGTATTCTGGACACAGAGAAGACTTGAATCATAAATAGGCATGATTTGACAGCCGTACAGGCCTATTGGTTTGAGTATTATTTAAATATCTAACCAAAAACTTGGCGATTTTCTTACTTTACCCCACAAAATCTCCTACATTAACACCGTTTTTGCCGGTTCAAAGCGTTGCATATGCCGTGATCGCGGCGTAGTGCCGTTCGCGAAGCGTACCAGGTTAGCCAGGGTGAATACTTAATGTTAGACTCAATGCCGCTATACACTCAACTTAATCTCTGTTCTTATTTACAGCAACGGAACATGCTAAGCGCAGTTGTTTCCCTTCCATTTTGACGGCCGAACGGTGAAGACCCATCCTAGTCTTCAGGCTTAAGCCGGAGCAGGTAAATTCGGGTGAAAATAAAGAATTTAAATAAAATATTTAAAGTTTTAAAATAAATATGGACAAATATGAACATGACGTAAGAGTCTGAAGTATGGTATATAAAAGCACGATATGTATGAATAATTATAGTTCAATCTCTTTATCAGGGGTCGTGAGTTCGATCCCCAGCCGAGGCGGGAAAAATTTCTCCGTGACAATTGAACTCGGACATTGCGTCTGAGAGTCATTTGTCCCTCACCTCTGATTCAAGTGAGGAAGCAGTCAGTCGCTTGCGGAGAAATTGGTTAGTACTGGTTAGTGACCTAGGAACACCGGTTAGGTGGACTGACCGCCGGGATATAACCTAGAAAGCTGTTGAAACCAGGCGTTAAACCCCAAACAAACAAACAAATCAATCTCTTTATCGGTAAATAAAAATATGAGAATCAAAAAGAAATTGGAATGTGTGTTGTTGGTTCGTGTTAAAGCTACAATCTTTCACAGTAAGTTTAAATTAATAAAAATATTCTTGTAACTTTAGTCATACTTTTTCTTGTGCCAGAAAAAAACAAACTTGTTATAGTTTAGGTAACTAAGAAAAATTCTTTATATAATGCTGTCAGTATTTTTTTTACTGACGTTGGCATTTAAAGTGCTGTTGGTTTTTTACGTCTTTTCGTTATCGTTATTTCATTTGATTATTGAACGTTTTTGATATTTAAACATGCATTGTGTTGTTTATGTGGTTCAAATCTATTTTGGTTGTCGCACTTGTCATATTATACCTTGTTTACAGCAACTAAATAATTCTCCAAGATACGTTGTGTCAACAATATCAAACTGCTACTTAACGCGCACCTCACGCCCCGACGGTGCTACCAATAAAATGAGGTGCTCTCTTTCCGGCGAGCGAGGTGCAATAGCAGGTTCAACAATAACAAGGTATGAAGCACCGTCTGGACTTGTTATCTAATTATTAACTAGTATGTCACGTGACTGTCTAGCTATCAGTAACAAGCTGCATATGGAAGTTCAAATACCCTACTGACGCACTATTCATTAACATGTAGGATAATAGAAGAGGCTTTCTTATCAAACTTAACTACATGATAATATCGCCTGCACATTATGATAAATGCAAGACAGATGTACGGTTTAAATTATTGCTGACCCGATAATATTTTTTTCAAAAAAGTTTATTCTCTTTTCCAGTAAAAGAACAAGCTGTCCGACGGAACAAGTTTACCTTCAATCCCGAATAGTTAAGACCCAACCCAAATTTTTTACTAACCACTTAAGCCCAAGCAGGTGAAATTCAGGTAAAATGTAACGGGTTAAATGAAATTTAATAACTATTTTAAAAGCTAACGTTTTACGATATGTGCACGTAACAGAAGGTATACTGTAAAATGTGTTAATTGTGCGAGGTCAAAATTTTTGCGATTTTATTTTTTACAAATCAGCTATTGTCTCTGGTCTTGTCTATTGGTGTGTTTATAAATTCACTACGTCGTCAGACTCAAAACACTGAGGAAGTCGTTTGGGTATCAACATACAGAATAAAAAATTAGTAAATGGAAAATGCAAAATTAGTTCATTATGTTTGTAAGAAAAAGTCACACTCAGAAACATAGCCTCAAAGTCGGTAAGTAAAACGAAAAAAGAAGTTCTCGAAATAGTAAAATAATCAAGACACTTAGCAAAATTTAATGTAATTTACTATGTAATATATACTGGTTTTCGTACTGAAATTATTATCATTGTTTTTTTCTTTCATTGAATGAATATCTTATATTTATTAATATTTTCTATCAAATTTAACCGTTTTGAAAGATAGGTCTGTTGTAACAGTCTAGGAAACATTAAGTATCAAAATCTGAAACGCCACATAAGAATGACACTATTAAAATAGAAGTCACAACGCTTTACGGTAATTTCCTGTGCAAGTGAATCGATTTATATGGGATATCGACAAAAATTCACATCTAGAGCAACCGTTGGGGTTATTTTCTAAGTCCTGAGAGTCCAAAAACATTAATCTTTTTAATTATGTATAGTGCTCGGAAGTATCCGACTGTTTATGTTAATGATTTTACATCTTGTAAGCTCATTATAACTCCTAGAAATGAAAACCAAAGTTCATGTTGTGTAAATATAAGTTTGACGGTCGTTTCATTTTGCAAATGTTCACCTTTCTCTTGCAGAATGTCGCAAGTACCAGACTACACCAATATATCTCTGGCATTGTCTGAGGTGATGGAGGAGATCGGGGTCAGTGAGGGCATTGTGATGAAGAGAAGGAGAACGACGCTGCTGATGGAGACAATGGATACTATGTGTGATAGGATGACTGGACAAAATGTTTCTGTGTATTACTTCGGCAGTAAGTCAGAAGGTACAACAACAATAGGACTACAATCAGACAGTGATTCTCTTTGCTGTATGAATGACTTTAACATAATAACTGACTGGAGTGAGTGGAAATATGGTGTCATGAACTGCCTTATTATTCAGGATCAGAACACAGCACCGGGATATTGTATGCTGCAGGTACTGAGACCCGATGCTCCTCTTCCTCTCACTGACTCTCGTAGTGAACACGGTTTCAGAGACCAACAAGGAAGGATACTACTGAAGAAATCTCTCATACTGTCTATACGGCCTGAAGGTGACGAACAGCATGGTCCATCATTTGCTTCACAAGGAGAACAAGGATATGCTGATTCAGATAAGTACTCGCATACCCTTGTAAATCCTTACTTCCTGAAGTATATCACTGGTTATCACAACAAACACCCGGCAGATGGCCCACCGAGGACATAAAGAGATATATAGCTAACAGTGCATGTTTCGTTGTTCCTGTCGGCTGTAGAGGAAGTGTCATTGAAGACTTGGAATGGCGAATATCAACATCACTTCCTGAAAGATGTTTGATGTTTGGTTTAAATATTACACAAATACAAGTTTATGTCTTAATGAAAATGCTCTTACCAAGTATTAATTTGAACGTTCCTGCAGAAAGTCACATTTCTAGTTTCATGTGTAAAACAGTTGTATTACATTGTATTCAGATCACTGATCATAATGCATGGCAGAGTCATAATCTGATCCAATGTCTGATGTTCTGCTTGTCGGTACTGAGCATCTGTGTGATGAATGAAAGTTGTCCACATTTTATCATACGAGCCAACAACCTGATGGCCATAGACGTTTTACAGCCGAAGCAAAACATCAACTTCTTCAAAACTTCAGATACTTATTTAATGATTTTATAAGACATGTCATATTTTCTATTGGAACAGATAACATTGGGGAAATCTTAATCTGGAAACTAACACATGGCAGGATTGGAATGCCTGATCAAGATGAAATTTACGCGTGCCACATAGCTATTAATTACCAATTGCATAAAGATTGTGCAATTAGCAAAAATATTTGTTCATGTTTTCATAGTACTAATACTCTTATAACCACGAATCCTAATTCTATTGCGCAGGTTGTCATGATGTTGAAAAACATAAGGTATTTACATCAAATACGTGTGCATGGAAACGCTTTAGAACGATCAGCATGTAATCTTCTGATTCCCTGGTGTTGTACAACAGTGGGATCTCTCCTAGCTTCAACATGTATTCAGAACGGTCACATGGTATCACAAGAACTCTGGACTTCTTCTCACTGGGACTGAACTCTGATGTTGCATCAAGCAGACTCAAACTGGCCTCCATTTTCTTCTGTACAGGTGACACTGGCAGTGCTGAAACAGTTCTTCAATATGTGGAGAACAGGTATGACTTCAGACTCTGTGAAACAGTATGTGCATGCTATGATTATCCAAAACAGAACTGATCTCCCGAGTAATTGGTTCAAACAGTTTTACAACTGAACAGTACATTCAGCTTCGTACAGCAGCTTGTGTCATCTTTTTGCCGAATGAAATCAACTGTGCACCACCAGAACTCCAGTATGAAATGTTTCGATCTACCCCACATGATCTACCACATAGAGGTGAGGATGACGACTGGATGGACTGGGCAGTGGTAGATTCTCTACCCTATCTATACTATCTACAGTACAAGACCTATCAACGTCTCGGCAGTTACATGGACAAGCAGCGTGCCCTCAATAACCTGCAATCGTAGTGGAACCAAACCTTGGCCATAGGGAGACGGCTCTGAACTTGTTAGGACAGTGCCTGGAACAAGAGAACAGACATGAGCATGCCCTCAAATGCTACCTTCTATCATTGAACATACGTCCCAGGAACAATGCAGCAAACTTCCATGTCTGCAGACTGCTCTATCGAGCATTTACTCAGAGCTAGCTTTGACACAGGAATATTCCCTCCTAATCATGAATCCTCTGAAAATGTTATACAAAGTTCTAAAAGTTTTAGGGTTGTTGATGTTCTGGTGTTTGGTAAATTATAGTCACTGATTGAGAATTCACTAAGCAACAAAAAACTTTTGAACATAAATTTTTAATTTTATCATTTTATTTTCATTATTATAAAATTAATTATTTTGTTTTACTTTTATTGTATATGGTAATATGTAAAAAAGAACTACCAAACTACTTTTTATTCAGGTCAGTTCAAATACATTATCTCTATTGAAAATTATTGTTGAACATGTATTAGGCCATAGAAAATTAATTCCTAGATTCTCATCCTAATTTTGGAAAAAAAATGGGGCGGGTGGGCGGGTTTTATTTTTTAATTTTTATTTTTCATTCTTACTGTGCACGTATCTATATATTGGCAATATATAAGAATCTGTTGTTGTATAAGTGATTACTATTTAAAATAAAGACTAAATTTATATACCGTATTTTATCTTAGTCTTCGGACGGAATAAATAATAATTTTGATGTACGTATTTTTTTTTCAAAATAAAAACCGTTCGGGCGGAGTGATTTTCGAGGGGCGGGCGGGGATGAGAATCTAGGAATTAATTTTCTATGGCCTTATGGTTATGGAATAAATATATTTTCGTTTTAAATACATGTAATTTTCATTATTTATAGAAAAAAGTAAAGCAATTAGTATTAGGTTTTAGCATGCAACATTATAAAAGATTTATTTTTAAGGATTTATAACAAATTAAAAAAAAAAACACTTCATAGATGCTGTTTACGCCCTTCTTTTTTTTTATTTTAATTACCTATATATCAGAATATTATAAATATTAAATACACAACCCCACATGCGAGTTTTTATTTTATTCAAGAGATTTAACAATTAGAAATAATTTGGATCTACACTGTTCACTTTTTGATTCATTAGGTTATTTCTGACCAAGAACTAAACAGTCTATATCATGATCAGACAGCAAGCAAATCATAATGATGGAGTAAATGGTTAAAAAAGCAACCAAATAATAGGCTGAAGGTTCTATTCAGCGCATCAGCTCACAAATAAGTAATAATGTTTTTTTTTCTTTTCAAATTTAATTAAAAACATAATTAAACATTGTGTCAACACAGTAACAATTCAAAACAAACAAAACAGAAGACAAAGTTTGCAAGATTGACTGGCAGAATAATCCATTTGTAAATAGGAGTACAGTATCAAATTCAAGCAAAAATAATCCGTTTCCAGGAATTAAATTCATTCTCTTATGAAAGCACGGCTGCATGGAAATATCCTTATGGCATCATTTACACTGGAAATATCAATTTCCTTACAAAAGCATATAATATAAAGAAAGAATTATAAATTTCTGTACAAAGACAAAATGGTCAATTTCATAATAAAACAGGTATGCAGATTCTTACAAATTTTGGAACTGAATACTGTTGAACCATGACCTCAACCAGTCATTATATTCCACACTTGTATAATAACACTAGCATAATTATAGACAACAGAAAACCTTTTAATTTGTACACATATTTTTATAAAAATATTCAACTTAAATAAATCTTTCAATCTCAAAGAATGCTGTTTTAACATTTGACTATGTGATATTGCTCTTATCTCATCTATTAGATGCTCTTATCTCATCTATAGGCAACTAGTGTAGATCCCAATCAGCTAGCACATCTATGTCATCTGATCAGGATCCACACTGTTTGCTTTTAGTTTAATCAATTTAATTCTTACCAACCACTATAGATCCAGAGAGATCAGCCGGAACTGATATGCCAGCTCATCTGCATCTAAACTGTTTGCACATGTGATAAAACCTGTAACTAAAGGGTTTATATGGTAAGATCAAATGACAATAAGGTTGCACTGAAATAAAGAATTATGCCAAACTAGACATTAATAATATACTTCAAGGAGTAATGTACTTGAGCAATAATGTTTGTTTTTTGTACCAACACTCTTTTGGTAGTAAACATAAACAATTAAAGATTGAATCAATGTTATATTGCATTTATCAATATATGAAATCATTTGTGCAGTTAAATGTCTGTGAAGCCTAAATGCTTTCTTGTAAGTTTTCTATTTCTGATTAACAAAATAGATCATCATTTGAATTCTTTTAAATTATATTCGTGGATAATTTTAATTTTGTTGTGGAAAGACAAGACCGACAGACAACAAAGTTAGTCCTATGGTTCATATTTTCTTCAAAAAGACAACAAAGAAATGGGCTCACTCTGTCACATGAGACACTGACCTTAAGATATTGGCTTCATCACAACCCTGTTTTTCATAAGCAATTTCATGTTTAAGTTGATGAAAAATGGCTCGTAACAGTCCATGTTAACTTTCATGACGAAATGACAGATGGGCCAAGAAAGTGACCCCGCTTACCATAAAAAAGGGTAAAATTAAAAAAAGTGAGGGACCATAAAAAATAAGCGATATCAACACACATAAAGTGGAATCGGCAATCATGGTCCTATAACAACAAACACTGTTATCAGAACTGGATGAGTGTTCAATTAACCCTTTCCTTCATATATACGCATTTTTACACATTTGCGACCAGTGTATATCCAGATCAGCCGGCAGATCAATACCGTCTGATCAGGATCTGCATTGGTCGGATTTTGGTCAGAAATAACCTAACGAGTAGAAAAGCAAACAATGCAGATACTGATAAGACAGCGCGGATGTGCCGGCTGATCAGGATCAACACTGTTTACTCACGCAATAAAGGTGTGTCAATGGAGGAAAGGGTTAAACATCTGTGTCGAACCATGTGTCCTTGTCAGAACCAACATAAAGTTTTGTGAAAAAAGACGTCCAAGTAAAATAGGGCATAACGCTGTCAAATGTGACCTTTACATCAAGATCTTTTGTTCGTTACTAAACAATGTAAACATGTTAATTACATGCAGTTGATTTCGCTCCAGCTTGAGGCACTATCATTTGAAATTCACAGTAGCGCTATTTGTGCAGTGTGGCGGCCGTAAAAAGTCTCCCCGTGCATATAGTCAGAACTGTTATCAGTAAGATAACCCGTTACCGATGTCATGCAGTGATTGTTACTTATATCAGGGCTCTCCGATCAACCTTTTTGGGGGTTGTCCCGGTTAGCTCAATTGGTTGCGTCGCATGAATTGCAGGGCTAGGCGCTGTCGCCGTGACGGTGTGATTTCACTCCCAGACAGAGGCACTATCATTTTTAAGAGAAAAGCAGCATCAAATAAGGAAGACTACTGGTCTAACCATGCAACCCTATTTGGGCACTAGCCTCATTGCCAGATATGCAAATATTAATCCTATCCAAAATAAAATTAAATCACAGTGAAAGGAAATCTCTGATGACTAAATGTCATTACAAGTAAAATATAATTAAAAATAGCATCTATCAGCAACAGAAATGAGACGAGTGCCCAATGTTATCAAACAGAGCATTGAAACCAGTCTCAAATCTCAAGCATCTGATTATTAATTATAATTATTAATTAATTAACAGTATTAATAATCAAATCCTTGAGATTTGATATGGGTTTACAATCCCAGTTGTTTAACCTTCAGCCCATGTGTAATGTCAGACCCTGCTACAATTAAATGAGTTCCATGCTTAACTTATTACTGTGCCTGAACCACTTTGCACCGCTTATTCGGAGACAGATTTCACAATTAATGATCGCTTATTTTGGAAAATTCTATCATAACTTAACTTTTAGAAATTAAAATTAACCGAACATATATCAAAGTTTCATAATCACAACCTAACATTTTACAATTACAAAACATAAATTTATATGCCATTTAAAATTGTAACAAAAACAATTGCAAGGCTTATATCTAGTGATAGTAATCGGTTGGAAAATTCTACAATCGATTATCGGTTCAATCGGTTGGGACACTATCGATAACTTTCCGATTATTAATCGGATGTATATTAAGTCTTTTTCACCTATTTACTATAGGTACAGAAACTCCAAGATATATTATAATAACTTTTCTAGACTTTTTAGTATTATAATGTTATTAATCAAGTGAATTCATATTGGCCTTGTTATTGGGTCAAGGGTAGATTAGCCCGAGGCCTATCAACAAGGATAATATGAATTCACTTGATTAATGACAATTTTATTAATTAACACAATATTCATAGTTCTAGACTTGCTAATTTACTGGCCTGAAGAGATGAAGTGTCAACTCTGATTCTAATGTCTGGCATCTTCAATGAGTCAATGTAAAGTAGTGACCTGGCTGATATAAGCTACCATGGAGATGCAGATATGAAGGTTGTTTTGTTTTGA
The DNA here is from genome assembly GCA_038501625.1 of Corbicula japonica. Classification (NCBI taxonomy): domain Eukaryota; kingdom Metazoa; phylum Mollusca; class Bivalvia; order Venerida; family Cyrenidae; genus Corbicula; species Corbicula japonica. The sequence goes on along the minus strand of JAZAYU010001241.1, from coordinate 43,390 downwards.
ATATAAAAAACAACCTGAACATTCCTACACACTGTGGCAGCCAACTCTCTTGTTCTTCCAGTCTAAATTTAGTTCATATCCAAATATATCCAAAAAAAATTTCCTTTCTCGCACATTCCATCCACAAATTCCGCATGTAATACTCAATTTATCATGTTTGTAAGTTATCCAAACGAAGCATTGATCCTTTTTGCAAAATTTACTGAATATATTTGCTCAAATCAAGAGTAATCCCTCAAAAGTCACTCTATTTTAGTTTCAAGAATTCTTGCTGCAGACATCCGCGTTGTTGTTGTACTGGTGAGTTAGATAAACTCAAAGATTTTCATTACACTATCGCAGGAATCGGTCCCACCAATGCCTACGATGCCGGACTTTAGCATGTGTGGCTCCCAGCCACGGTATAAATACAAAGATACAATAAATGCAAGTAGTACAACTTACCAGTATGGCGTAATGTAGTCGAAGAGAGCGGCCCGTCGTCCTTGTCCAACCACGTGACCTCGAGAGCCTTCACCATTGGTCCATCGCGGAGTCCCGGACAACAAGCCACCCATTGGTCGATGAGGGTATCTCCTGGAGGCGTCCAGCGGGGGTCTCTGCCACACTCGCCCCAATCATAAAAACCTGGGCGTATCCCGGTGGCACTGGAGCTTCCAGAAGGGTTGGGGGCGAAACAAGGGGTAACAGCCCTGGGAAACCTCCCAAACTGTTAAGGTGTGGGTATCCAGAGGGAAAAGACGTTACAGAGTGTCCCTCAGTGATTGGATAGCACAGGGGTGGAGATATGCCTGTAGCACTCTTGTGGGTCAACACCCTAAGGGAAGTGGGAGAAACCCAAGGGGAATGGATTAGGTTTGTGTAACAGGTCTTGGACCACGGTCCGGGAGGTTGCCGGGCAGACTAATGAAGAGATATCAGGATGCGCCAGGTACCGGAAATTATAGGCAAGTTTGACAGGTTGGGCTCGTGCCCCGGGCCAGTGTCATGGGCCTGGGCACTAGGCTCACATAAATAGTAAACACAGGGCCCCATTGAAAGAATACAAACACATTTAAAGGGAGGGTTAGGGCCACAGCCCTGGGATCAGTATTTGAGGCTTGAGCCGCAACCCGGTCAAGAAGTTTATGGATACAGGGCGGATACACACGGGGAGGGGGTGTTAGGGAATTAGACAGCAGTTACAATCACCAATGGCACGGCCTAGAGACAATGTGCGGTACGAACATTTACATCAATTTTAGGAACACGATCGACTCGGTCCAGTGAACCAGTGGGGAACAAGGCGCTTGCCCTTACAGTGACATTAACGCTGAGCCGGGAGTCGGGTTATAAACCCACACAGAACATAGGATTATACACAAATTTAGATAAGCGGCTGGGGCGATGACCCCAAAACAAACAGAACATCAATATAACAAAACAACACCAAACTGATATAGGAAATCCAAATAATAACCAAATGCTATGCAAATATAGCCTAAGAAAGCGGGCTTGGTCTCGTTGGTCCTGGGAAGTGGGGGGTGGGGGGTGGGCACTCGCCCTACTAGACTGCTCGTTCAAGAATAAGCTGGGTCCTAACCATAATAAGGGTGTGGATGAGACAAGTAGAAGGAGCGGGGAAAACCCCGAATACAATACAAATATAAATACATACATATACATGAATTTATATTCTTTGAATATACAACTAACATTCAATATAAATTGTCAGATTATAAACTATGCCAAGAAGGTGTAGAGGGGAAAGGGAAAAGGGAACAGAATGGGTACAGGATTCGGGAAGGTGGGGCCTTTGCCCTTCCAACTCTAACCGCATTGTCTTTACTGGTTTTGGGATCACAAAAGACCGCCACGGTCCCATAGACGTGGACAACACCGTCTAAGGGAAGAGGGCCCACGGCCCTGATTAGCTCCAGCAGGGGTCGATCCATTTGTCTACCCAGCGCCTTCGCTAACCTATAATGGTGGTAGTGGGAGTCCAATACATATGGCTTTCCCTTAGGTAAGGGGGCAAGGTCAGAGGTAGGGGGCCTACCTTCGGTCCTCTTGGGAGCGGGGGCCTTGGGCCTGACTCCAGTCCCCAAGAAAGCTTAGGCTGCGGGTGGGTCAACCACCCCCAGAGTGGTGGAGGGCAAGGGAATGCTGCCAGCCTCCCTGAAGCGGGCCGGCATTCCCACAGGAAGGTCGAGTAGGGCTGGGAGTGCCCTGGGACTGGGTAACCCCTGGGAAAGGGAGATACATGAAGCAGGGCTGCCGCCCTCACGAATTAGCCCAACGTGGGCTTAGGTCTGATCACCGGGAAAGTAGAGGCGGTGTGCCATAGCACTAATCACCTCTCCTACATCCTCCATGGTTAGGCCTAACATCTGGGCCAAGGTCTGCAGGGTTCTCCCACAAAGGTTGGGAGGGCCATGCTGGAAACCGATGATGATCCCCATAGCTGGCAGCAAATCCCAAAGCTCCATAACAACAGCCCCCTGGGTCATAGGGATCATAGGCAGTCGAGCCATGGGTGGGATGTGGGTCATGGGCGATAAGGCCTCCTGTGGGTTGCGGGACAGGGGCGGTTGTGCCCCCTGGGGAGAGTGGATCACAGGTGGTTGTGCACCCTGCGGGATTTCGGCCCTGGGTTGTTGGACACCCTGTGGGAACAGGATCACATAGGGTTGGGCACCCTGGGGGATTTGGGTCCCGGGTTGTTGGGCACCCTGACTGAACAAGCAAGCATCACACTCCGACAACCTAGGGATTGCTCCCTGAGAGGGATCAGTGTTTGGCTGGCGGAATGCCGCCACTACATATTACAGGTTCATCCAGCTGACATTGGGGGTGGGACTGACGGCCATTGTCGACTGGGGCCAGGTGCTCTCACCCAGCCAATGGGGGGAGAGGACGACGGATGTGGTGTCACTTACGGTTGGCTCCGCCGATGGAAAGGGTCCCATCAGGAAGAAGCTTACCTGGAAAGGAATGGCAGGATAGTCGGGCAGTCCCGAGTATTGGGGCCTCACACTGAGTAGGCTTGGCAAATAAGGGATAGGCTGGCAACACCTGGGGTCACCCTAGGCGCCCTATGGTGAGAGAGCGATTGGCCAAATCTTGCCGGCACTGCAGGTGGGTCGGCTTGTGCCAACCTTTCTGGTGAGTTAGCATATGGAACTGGGTCTCCGAAAGGTGACCCATCTTCATGAGACTGCATCTCGGCTTGGGAGGTTAATGCTGTCTTAAAAGAGAAAGTGGTGATGCATGCTCTTTCATTACATGAATGTTCTGACCTAGTCTGGATCAGTGACCCTGTCAGATTTTCTGAAGGAGTTAGGGCCAATGGCCCTGGGAGGCTCTTGGAAGGGGCTGGGGCCCATGGCTCTGACAATTTCTCTAAAGGGACACAGGCCGGTGACTCCGACATGTTCTCCGACTTGACCTGAACAGATGACCCTGCCAGGCTTCTCGAGGGGACCTGTGTCAACGACCCTGGACTCAAATCAACACAGACATCGAACGATGTCCGCTCTGTATTCAAACAGGGAACACTCCCCTTATCAGGGGGTAACCTTTCCCTTAGTATACCTGTACTACTCCCAAACCCAAACAGGACACATATAGGACCAAGTATACTTGGAGTTTGCTCAATGATGGGGTTTGAGCACCCTACTTCACTGTTACAGCGATCTTGCTGTCTGGAACCTCCAGGATCGGTACATGGACTGGGCCAGTTGTATGACTCAACAGTATTTCCAATTGAATTTCCCCGTACTGTTAAGGGCACCTCCCAGCTATCGGTTCTCAACACTCCTCTCCCAACGTCTATGACTGCTCCTATATATTGCAGGAAATCTATTCCAAGGCGCATGTCATCCCCGGTAAGGGCAACACACACATTCTGGGAGTACACTCTTCCGCCAATCTCAATCTCAACTGGGCCAACACTACACACTATAGTGGACAAATCTGAGAACCCAGCAGCATCTGATGCTGGGGCTTGTTTCGCTATGGACCTAGAAATATTATGTGAAATCATGGTGACTTCAGAAGCTGTGTCAAGGCCAGCTTCAATTATTGTATTTCCAACCTTAACAGATACCGTACAGGCAGATACGGGCCGGGGCCTGGTAATTGCCTCTCGAGTTTTTATCACAGACTGGGATTTCTGTAGATGGGTAATGAATCAGGACATTCATCCTGTGGGTCTCGTTTCGGTTGGGCGTAAAACCAGGTGGATCTTGAGATCCATTACCTATTTGGACATCATTATTACAATAATAACCCTCAGAGTGTATTTGGGCTACATGATTATCCAAGAGTCTGAAGAACTCTTTTCTTAAAAGAACCTAGAAGCTCGATTTGTTTCTTTTATCCCTGTCATCGTGTTCTTGCTGATTTTACTCCATGTGCTCTGGTCTCGGTAAGATCATTGAGTACCCGCCCTTTGGCTTTGCAATGCTATTAAATTCTTATGTTTATATGTTTGTATGCTTTTGCATGCAACATTGTTGAGCTGATGGGTGGGTTGGAGTTATTTCACCAAGACAATTTGTACTTGTTTTGTGAAACGAGAACCTGTTGGGGCAAGTGTGAGGTTGGTGCACCCTAGAACCTGGTTTAAACCCCCAGTGGCAATTCGATTTGCCACTGACCGTTCCAAGGCGGTAACCCCTCGGGTTCTCATTTTTGTTTATTGTTAGTGGTGTCTTTTTTGAAACTGATCATTTTATTAACCATGCTCTCTCCCCCTCTCTTCTTCTTGACTGTGTGGGGAGGCTGTTTTTTCTGAATGTGGCGATTCCTGATATGCTTATTTCACCTTTTTTCACATTCCTCATCTGTCATGACTGAGCCCTGATTTACAATCTCACATTCACTTTGTGGTCTAGCCATAGGTGAAACACACCCATAGTCTGGACCCACTCCCACCACAATATCACATTCACTTTGTGGTCTAGCAATAGGTGAAACACACCCATAGTCTGGACCCACTCCCACCTGCGAGCTACTTAGGGCAGTCTGACTGCCAGACTGTTCGGTATTCAGAATTACACAGTCTCCTGCAACCTTCACTCCCCCTCCACTTTCTTTCTCAGTCATAATTGATATATCATCCTCACTAAGAAAGCCTGTGGCAGATGAGGCTCGCTCGTGGTCAATACATAAACCCACTTGTGAGTCATCTGAGGAAATTGAGCCCCCCCCCGACTGCTCGGGAATGGGGGTCATGCAGTCTTCTGCACCACTCACTCCCCCTCCATTCTCTTTCTCAGTCACAAGGGACGCATCATACCCGTTCAACCGAATTATGCATTCGTCTGCACCACTCATTTCCTCTCCACTTTCTTTCTTAGTCATAATTGGCTCATCAAACACAGTTAACGGGCCAGCGGCACGCGCCGCAAACTTATGGTCACAACACAAGCTCACTTGTGGGCCTTCAGGAAGGGTTGGATCTCCAGAGAGGGGTTTGTCTTTAATCTTACAATCGTATGCTAATCTCACTCCCTCACCACTTTCCCTCTCCTTTGCCTTTTGCCCATCAGACACCCTTAGCGTGCCAGTAGCACCCTCATGTTCAATACACAAACTGGCTTGGGGGTTTTCAGGGGGAGTCGAACTCACACACAATGTTTTATTCTGAATCTCGACATTCTCCGCTTCTCTCACTCCCACATCACTCTCTTTAAAGGTCATCCTCTTTTCTGAGACCACCTCAGGGCTTTGGCTCAGACCTAACATTGGGCACTGGCGTTTCAAATGACCCGGGTCCCCGCAACGGAAACAACCCTGGGGGGCACGTGGGGGGACGGGGAGCGGCCACATACCTTGTTTTTCAGGTCTTTTATTTCAAGGTCCACATCTCTAAGAAGTTCTTCCACGGTGGAAGGTTCGAGCTTGGGTTTATTTTGCTCTTGGGCCAGGGGCCCTCTGGCCGGACTAGTGCCCCGCGACCGTGGGGGTAGTGTACCCCGCCTGCTTGGGGTATGCTCTACCTGGGTTGCCCTCACTCGGGATTGCATGTTTGGGCTTTGAGATTGGCGCCCCTGGATCCCTTTGGAGTTAGGCGAATAGGGTCTACTACCCACGCCTTCAGGTTCTCTGTATTCGGCAATGATCAGTGGTCTTTCGGGTAAGGGGGAATCTCTAGGTTGAGGAAAACGCCCTGTTCTGTAATGGGCTAGGGTTTCCCTATCGACATAGCGGGTCTGGCCTGGGGATTCCCTTGTTACATATGGGCTTTGGCCTGGGGATTCCCTTGTTACATAGGGGCTTGTAACTCGGGGTTCCCTTATTACACACGGGCTTAGGCCTGGGGATTCTCTTGTTACATAGGAGCTTAGGCCTGGGGGTTCCCTTTTTACACAGGGGCTCAGGCCTGGGGCATAGCGGTGTACCGGGTCCCGGTAAGGGTAGTTATCTAATGGGCGATTGCCCTGACCAGGCCTATTGGGAGAGTAGGCCTGATCCTCGGCTGAGACAGATTGTGAGTAAGGGTCGTATCCCCGACCCAGCGATGGGTTAGTCCTCTTATAACCTCTCATGTCCACATCATCCAACTCCCGCATTGACCTACATGGGGAAACCCGGGTTGGGGCGCTATAGGGGCCCTGTTCCTCATCTTCAACATATCTGGAATACTTTTCATAACCCAGGTGGGGACACACTGTGGTTGTCAAGCCTGATTTACTAGGTGTGGGCTCCAGCCCCATTGGTGCCAATGAATGGGGATTTGCATCTGCACTCTCACGCACCTATCGGCCCTGCGGTACCACCCTCGCCTCCGCCTCCGTTCTAAGGCGTGGGTTCTCCTTAAAGTTGAAGAAATATTCAAGTCCCACAGCACGCTTTTTACTCACGTATTTAAACGTAACTTCGGTTATGTTACCAAACCTTTCCCTAAAGCTTAGGATTTTCTCAGCAAATTTGGGCCCTACACCCTTGACTCTCATCAGATCATCCTTATCTGCGAAATTTATTTTCACTATTGTGGTGAACTTTTCCTCTGCCTCATCGAAGGGGTCAACTTTAGTCAGGGAGGGGGATTTATAGGGGTAGCTCTCTTTCTTTCTTACCGACTGATCCTCACTAGGATACTCCTCACGCACCCCACCCTTCGCACTCTCTGACTTTGGGGAACAGTAAGCACTTTTTGAGGCCTCCCCACTCCCACACTTTATTTGGTGTGCGCATCACTCCCAACTCCCCCTCAAAATGTGAACGGGTCTCATCATTAATGTATAAACGTGTATATGGGTCTACAGTTGGGTCTACACTTGAGTGAGGTTTAACACCTTGATTAGAGTAGGGGCTCCCATTTTGGCGCAAACGTGGGTCTGCATTTCGGTAGTCTACACTTTGGTACTGTGGGTCTACACTTCGGTATAAATTGGGGTCCACATGTTTGTAATGTGGGTCTACACCTCTATGCTTATGTTGGTCTACACACGGGTACTTGCTTGTGCGACCTTGCTCATGTGCACCCATTTCCTTCCTTTGGTTCTGGTAACAATTTGACATTTTAATCTTACACAATTGTTTATACCAAAATGATAACTAATAAGAACAACAAAATACACAATACCTTTTATTATATTTTCTTTAATACGAGAAATCCCAAAACTAAACAAAATATAATGAAATACAGTGAAAATAGGACAAGGGGTAACCCCCTAGAGGGGCTGTGCCCCTTTTCAGGTCACCCTAATAATAACTAGCAAAGACTATTTAGAGAACAATTCAATTTATCCACCAAAATCCAATAAATAAACAGTTAAAACTGTAGGGCTACGCTCCTTCACAATATTGGTCAAAGGGAAACAACTCTTCAAGGATTGTTCAATCACGTTACCAAACCATGCTCGAACCACGTGATAGATAATTGTTCATAAATATAGTTGTTTTCTTTGGGAATTCCCAAGTTACGATGGGAAAATGTTGGGGATTATGTCAAATATAGAAAATATATCGTTTAATTTGACTTAAAGGTTTAGTCATCCACGATTAAATATTCCGTAAAAAATGGCGGTCACAGTTGGCCGAATCGGAAATTGATGCTAGAGCGGCTATTCCAGCCAACTCCCACCCCACTCTAAAATAAAGGCTAAATCTAGTTTATTCCCGAATTGAGAATGAGATAGGTCTTTGCGCTTGTTTGCGCTGATGGATAGATATTAAATTGGGGCAGATCCCAAGATTCATTCGGCCTACACGACTGAAACCACCTTCCCGGCTCCCAGCCCCTGAAAGTGGGTCACTCGCGAAAACAAAATAAAAAAGGAAATCTTACCCGCTTCCGTGTTTTTTCTCGTCGCCAATATCGCAGGAATCGGTCCCACCAATGCCTACGATGCCGGACTTTAGCATGTGTGGCTCCCAGCCACGGTATAAATACAAAGATACAATAAATGCAAGTAGTACAACTTACCAGTATGGCGTAATGTAGTCGAAGAGAGCGGCCCGTCGTCCTTGTCCAACCACGTGACCTCGGGAGCCTTCACCATTGGTCCATCGCGGAGTCCCAGACAACAAGCCACCCATTGGTCGATGAGGGTATCTCCTGGAGGCGTCCAGCGGGGGTCTCTGCCACAACACAGAAAGAAACCACCAAAAGCGGCAACATAGACTTACATGTATCCTCTGCCGCTTTGATTAAATGCACCTCGTGTCCAAAGTCACACAATCTATTATCATTTTTATCCATAAAAATTCTACTTTTTCGGTCATTTTTCTGTTTGGATTGTTTCCCTTTGGCACGGTGAAAAAAAATCCGAATTACCGCGACGTCGCTTTCGTCCATACAGTAATCGATTGTCGCGTCGGGCTTATTTTTTCTAACCGATGTCGGCGACTTTGCGATAATCGGCACATCACTACTTATATCGTATTTGTTTAAGCTTTACCACATGTATGTACAGTGTTGATTCAATTCAGCTAGCACAACTGTGTCATCTGATCGTGATCTTCACTGTTCACTTCTCAGTCAGCCAACAGTTTAGATCCTGACAGCACAAATATGATGGCTGACCTGGATCTACACTGTCAACTGGATACCAACCATATCTCGTGGAGTTAAAAGGTTAAGGGTTCTTCATGCATCGAACTCTTATCCAATACAGTCAAACCTGTATAAAACAGCCACCCAATGGGGTGAAAAAGTGCCTGCGTAGTAAAGGTGGGTGTTAAAAAAACAGGTACAAAATGTCAGTTTAGAACCTATTTAAACTGGCTGTTTAAGACATATGATACAATATAACCTGAAATATTACTGATCAAAATCATAGCAGATCACAATCAAATTGTATAAAAAAACACCAATGCAGCAGATGATGAAACTTAAACTTGAAATTTGTCGGTATATAAACTGGGCTCAATTTGAACCAAATTAGCTGCTTTTATTGAGGCGATGTGTTGTATCTGAAGTCTGTCAGATTATAAAGGTTTTTGGTAATTAACCTAGAGATAAAATTGAGACTTTCTAGGGTTAGAGTCTTACTACATATTAATCATACAGACGTTTACTTAAACATAAAAGCATCACATTGGCTTCTATAACTGGTTTAAACACTCGGAAACACCTCGAACGTTAAAAATAAAAAATAATTAGGAATAACATTTTTAATTTAAATAAAATTAACTATAATTTAGCTATTATTGGAAAATAAAATTAACTATAATTTAGCTTTTATTGACAATACTAAAAAATCGCGTGATTGTTAAAATTAAAAATGTTGCTTAAAGATTGCATCTCGTATTATTACTCTTTATGTTTATATTATTTCAGATTTTCAAAGTTTCCTTTTTCATAATCTGCACTGCACAGTAGGGTTCTCAGGTACTTCTACAAATTATTTTAACGCCTCTCTTGCACTCATTGGAGAGTCAAAAAGCTAGTTTGTAGCAAGACAAATCAAAGCTACCATGATTATTAAAGTAAAGCAAAGATCTTTACAGAAACCGAACGTGACAAATGTCCGGGAAAAATGTACACGCTAAGTGCCTGTACCACTTTCCCAAACAATGTTCAGTCCAATATGAGAGCTGCAGGCTACAAAAAAGATAAGAAATTCATGGGAAATTCAAGCGAATCATCGGCAACCATCGGGAAACACTACCAGCTTCCGTGACGTATTTTGTGTACTTTCCCTTTTTTTTGGTAAACCGGATGTCGAATTGTGATTTTTATAGTTAATATATAATAGTTAAAAGTTATCTTACAATTGATAATAGGGTCATATTAGCCAATTTTATATAAAAAAAAAGATCAAAATGAATAGTTTAAATATCAACTTGTGTCTTTCACCAATGTTTAATTAAAACACTTAACGTTCTACATCGGACGCTGTAGCTATCTACTTCGACTGTGTCTTGAGTCTGAAACCCATAATCTCATTTTTGTGTTTTAAGACGGCGTTGGCAGTAAAATGCATTTCCATTATAAAATAAAACAATTTATAATTATTTTAAGATCTGTGCATGATTTAATGATTATAAATTGAATTGTGATAATTAATTTGAAAATGATTGTGGAAGAGGACTTCTCGAAATCAAAAATTGAATTTAGGCTATCTGTCAACAAAACAAAAAATTATATCTTCCGTTTTAAAACATTAAACAGTATTTAAAAATCGCTTAATACTGCACAAGTGTAAAATCGGAAATTTTTATATCAGTTTAAACATGTTTAACATTTAAACGAATGGATTAAGAAAATATTTTAGATTATTTTTATCATTACATATAATCGCGGTCAGTCCGCTTTACTTTAAGTCATATTATAAGGCCTCAAAGTACAATTTACAGCCATGTACTAGTTTCCACCGTTCAGTTCACATGCTCAAAAGAGAAGAGTTGCTAAGCGTAAAAAGGTCCTGAAAAAGCATCGGGGCTTTGACCGGGAATCGAACCATCACCGCCATAGCAACAGCGCCCATCAACACGAATGCAAGCATGCAACCTACTGAGACACTAACATAGCTTATTAAACTCATACCCATTACTCAAAAGTCATAATAAATTAATAATTTATCTCGCTAGATGGAATGTTAAGTAAGTGCGTGGTCTATATCCACCAACTTGTTCAATTTTCAATGTTCAATTGCTTGTGAATGTTAAATTTCTTGCAGCAATTCTTGTAGCAATGTCAAAGATTTTAACGACAAACCGTTTACCTACCAAAACAGGGTATTGAACATTGTTTTAATTCTTGATTGGTTGTGTTTGATGGATGTTTTTTGTATTGCTATTCATGATACTTGTATTTTACATTTGCCTTTGCTTAATATAACAAAATGACTGAACAAGTGATCAACTTTATGGACAGTAATTCAAGCTCTGTATCTCACAACTATCAGAAAATGTCTCTTCATGCAAATCAGTGTGCTTCGTTACCTTCACATTTATCAGTTTGAATAGGGTTTAACATCAAGAACGTTTAGATACAGTCATGTGAATTTTATTTTAAAAAGATAGCCTGTTTCAGATGATAACCACAAATATGACGAGTGATATTTTTGTATATATGTAACAGACACCAATGAATGGTTAAAATACTGTATAAGACGAAAAGGCCAGACACTACGCTATCGGTCAGAAATAAAAAGGGAGACAGAGAGAGTTTAAAAAAGGTAAGAGCCTATTGATGTGTAAGATTTTAAAAGGTACTTGTTTCAAATCTCTTATAAAGTGAGCACATTTAATCATGTTATTGCACAGTTTTAATTGTTACATACAATGCCCCATCGAATTGGATAATATTCAGCATTTTATGACAACTGTGGCGACGTTATAAGTTATAACTTTACAACTAAAGCTGTTTTTTTTTCTTCGTAATTCTCAATTCATGAACAAAGATAGTGTTCGTGAATTGAAAATTACGATGAAATTCTTACCTTAATTAATTCTGAAATTAAGGTAAATGTAAGAAGTATGACCCAACGTTAAAAGTCAGCGTCAAACGTAAGTTTAAATGAAAAAGTGTGTTTTGAGAGTAATATAAAACAAAGTTTTTATTTGAAAACAGCTTTAAATGGAAATAATGTGTGGATATAGTCATGATATAGCAGTATGTGAGATTTTGTGTTAAACTCTTTAATGTTTCCTCTACCCTTGCACTAATAAATGTAAACATGTTTAAATGCGTAGTAATTAGTATGTATCTATTGCATATACATTTCCCGTCATCCGAAAATATTCAAAGAACATTATTTCTAACAGGCAGTTTTATTTTTCTGTTGGTACCTTCTTTTTTTTAACTCAGAAATATAAGGTTTGGCGGGAATCAGAAAAAAAAAACAAAGTTACACAATAAAATAATATGTAAATATTCTAATAAAAATATAATTGAACCATCTAACTTGATGCCAGGCTACCGTTTATCGTATAAAGATCTTATTTACATTTAATAATCATGAATCTCGTGTGTATGAGGTGAACAATCGTAAGTGCGAAACCTTACCATCTGACAGATTTTACCTAATTCCGTATAGCTAGGTAGGGATTGCCGCTCCTATGGCTATTACTGAGACAAGTATGTATCCTAATTCTTTTAAAATGCAAAGAGTAACGTTGAATATCAATAAGACACGTCAAAGCTAATATCCCTTGTCATAATTTCATTGTAAATCAAGCTAGGCTGGTAACACATGAAAGACATTCTAAGCGGGCTTATTGATTGTTAAGTCACTAGAGAATTCTTCAATTCATCCACGATTGTTATGCAGGGAAGTAATTTGCTCCGAAGTAAAATGCTATTATGTCAAATATAAAGTTACCCTCCCTATTATTATCATACGATTTGGCCCATAATTGGTGCTAGAGTTCTGATTTTATTCCTCTGAGAATTTGTAACTCTGGATAGCAAGGCCTCGTTTCGCTTTTATATGAAAGAGATTAAAATGTGTTATTTGCCAAAACTTCGTCGTTTCTCAATTATTCCAAACAGTTTCGTGGATAACAATATAACAAAATAATCTTCACAAATAAATTGATTCATCGCAACCGACGGTATGCATATGACGGTGAACTTGGAACATTAATTCGGTATTTAGAGATAAAAATCATTTACGTGAAAAGGTGCATAATCGTCTTATCAAAGAATTGGTTAGCCCTTATGTAGTAAATAAAATACAAAAAGAAACAAAGTAGAATGTTGACATATTATTACAGTGTTTGACAGTCGACATCCAAGAAGAAAAGCAAGAGAAGTATTATGCTATAAAAGTGAAAACGATGCTGCATATTTAGTTGTTTTCATAAAATCATATTGCAACCATGCCAAAAACAAATCGCTCTCGCACACTATTTAGACTGTCTATAAATATTGATGCGTTTTTAAAACTTCGTTTTGCAAGATGTGCTACTGATCCAATCCTTAACGTGTTCTTTTAACTAAGTTCTCGACATCCAATTTATATGATAATGTGAATGTAAGGAATATTCAGCTTTACGAGACGCAGTTCTATCATTAATCATAATGATGCATGACGGAAGAGAGAAACATCATGTTATCATGTCGGTGGAAATAACGTGATGTCGAAATTGAAACTAACAGTATATCGATATATATTTTTTGGATTTCGTATTTTAGCAGGTAAATAGAAAACTAGATGGTCTATATATTCTTGGATACACTCTTGGTAGATGGAGAATAAGCATCTCTGAAGTAAAACCACACAGTATTGCCTTGACACACGTACATGTATCTTATTTTGAGTAATTTCATCCGCTGCCCTCCGGAATTACTGTGTACTCTGAGTACATTAGCATTTGAAGTGCTAAATTGAAAAAGGAAAAGGCAAAGCCGAAGACTTTGTTAGTTTCTGAGATTCGAGATGGTGGTGATTGGGAGGGGAGTTGATGGGGGATCGTTTATCGTGTACTGTAAAAACAATGATGAAAAGTCGCCGTCTAAAAAAACCGCCAGTTTAACTGTACAAAATAGCGTTCTTTCTAACTTCGCCTGGCGTTTTTTTTTCGTTCTTTCGCTTGGCGTCTTTTCGTTATTTCGCTTGGCGTCTTTTCGCTCGGCGTTATTTCGTTATTTCGCCTAGCGTTTAATCGTTGTTTCGCCTGGCGTCTTGTCGTTTTTTCGCCTGGCGTTATTTCAGTTAACGTCTTTTCGTTATTTCGCCTGGCGTTATTTCGTTTGGCGTCTTTTCGTTAATTCGCTTGGCTTTTATTTGTTATTTCGTCTTTTCGCGTGGCGCTTTTTCGTTATTTCGTCTTTTCGCGTGACGCCGTTTCGCTATTTCGTCTTTTCGAGTGGTGGCTTTTCGTTATTTCGTCTTTTCACGTGGTGTCTTTTCGTTTTTTCGCTTGTCATTTTTTCGTTGTTTTTTTGTCTTTTCACGTGGCGTTTCTTCGTTACTTGGTCTTTTCGCGTGGCGTTTTTCGTTATTTCGTCTTTTCGCGTTGCGTCTTTTCATTATTTCGTATCTCGCGTGGCTTCTTTTGGTTATCGCTCGGCGTGTTTGTTTCATTTCGGCTTTTCTTGTGGCGTCTTTTCGTTATTTCGTCTTTTCGCGTGGCGTCTTTTCGTTATTTCACTTGGCGTTTTTCGTCTTTTCGCCTTCCGGTTGACATGCGCAAAGTGTAGCAACAGTAAAGCTGGACATATGGGTAAAAACAACTATTCACGGACGGAAGGAGGGACGGACGGACAGACTGACGGACGAAGACCATTCCTATACCCTCTCCCGCTACGCGGCGGGGGATAAAAATGGAAGGGCATAGGCGGTACAAATTATTTTTCCCAACCACCACCACAAAAAAAGTTTTGATTGGTGCGAGTTTTGAGAAATAAAAGTCAACAAAAGAAATACAGGTGGGGTGTGATAGATAGGTGCCTGAATTCCCACCCAATCCAACCACAAAAAAATGTTGGTTTGAGTTGATAAACAAATAAAATAAACTAGAGCTTCGCGAGTCGGATGTGTCGCCTAGCGAGTTTGTGTTAGTCGACAAAAATGTTAGTTACTTTTTTGTTGTACAGTTATTAGCAATGTATTTGCACAAAATTCACATATAAATTTGTTTGTTTTTGTTTGTTTCGGGTTTAACGCCTGGTTTCAACAGCTTGGTTATATCCCGGCGGTCAGTCCACCTAACCGGTGTTCCTGGGTCTCCAACCAGTGCTAACCAATTTCTCCGCAAGCGACTGACTGCTTCCTCACTTGAATCAGAGGTGAGGGACAAATGACTCTCAGACGCAATGTCCGAGTTCAATTGTTACGGAGAAATGTTTTCCCGCCTCGGCTGGGGATCGAACTCACGACCCCTGGATTGACAGTCCGATGCTCTACCAACTGAGCTAGCCGGGCGGTCTGATTGCAAGAAACATGCACAACTTGGCAAGAAAGGCACTAAAATCAATCAAGGGGAATAATTTAAAAGAATGACAATAAATGCTCTATAAAGTAACTCTAAAAGGGTAATTATTTAACGACATAAATGGGCATACCAAGTTTGGAGTCATTTGAACATATTGTGACATTGTTGTGCTCCTAACAAGAAATGTTCTATAAAATCAAAGTAAATTCATTAAAAACAGAACAAGGTAGAGTAACGGTTCTTGTGCAATGCTTTTCGAGTCATTGCAAGAAAAATGCATACCAAGTTTGGTGTCATTTGAATCTATGGCGACAAAGTTACGCTCCGCACAAGAAATGCTCTGTAAAATAAATCAAAGGGCAATAACTAAAAACGAAAGATGGTAGAGTTAGGAATCTTGTGCATTGCACTTTGAGTCATTGCCAGAAACATGCATGCCGGGCGAAATGACACCAAGCGAAAAAAACGAAAAGACACCAAGCGAAATAACGCCACGCGAAATAACGAAACAACGCCGAGCGAAAAGACGCCAATCGAAATGACGTAAAGACGCCACGCGAAAAGACGAAATAACGAAACAACGCCACTCGAAAAATCGAAACAACGAAGAAACCCAAAGCGAAATAACGAAAAGACGCCACGCAAAAAGACGAAATAACGAAAAAACGGCACGCTAAAAAAATACAGTCATGGGACATAATTGATCATCCAACCGACAAAAAATATGGTTTTGTATTGAGGTTGTCTCTCTTTGGTTATATTTTTAAGTATTAAAAAAAAGATGTCACATGACATGTTTGGTATCATTTGAAAGATAAATATTCACTGATGACGTCATGGCCTATTTGATGACGTCATAATATTGTGTTCTAGAATATTTCTGGCAGACATAAACATGGCTTCAAAGAGAAAAGAAACTAGCAATGAGTTAAGGTAGAGCAACTGTAATGCTTTCCCGCGCTTTTTTCTCGAATGTCTGGAATACTCGGTAAACTGTCACTAACAGTCGACAATAATCGATGTTGCTTCGGCTACTATCGGCTCTGACGAGTAGCGTCGGAAGTCACCGAAAGCGACCCGATGTTTGATGACGTCGCAAATTTTTGCGCGGGAAAGCATTACAGTTGCACTACCTTAAGAGAACTTATAATTAAATGTCATCAAGAAGGAAATTCTCAGTACAAAATTGCAGAACTATTTGGAATACCTAGAGCTACTGTGCAGAGTATTATAAAAATAGATGAAAAGGGAACTTTGAAAGCCACTGAACACGACAATTATGAAAATACTGCAGGCTCGGTTTCATTGAGCCTGTTCATGGGCAGTAATGGGAATGCGTATTACTGCCCACGCCGCCTAGCCCCGGGTTGAGCGCAACTCAGTAATTACACCAATAAATAGTACAATTTTGGACCATCCCAAACGATGGTAGGCATATGGCGGTGAACATGGAACCTTCAATGAGGTATTTTCAGATTAATACCATTTCATGTTCAGCGGCGTATGGTCCCCAGATGAAAGAATGGGTTTGCCCTAAACGAGAAAACAATGTGCGGAACTAAACAGAATAGAATTTTGAGAGGGGATCTTAGAATATAAATCCTGCATATCACAGACGACGACGCGAAAGGCAAAATATAAAAAGCAGGAAGTATATCCTTGGGGGTGATTGGACAATATCTAAACCAATATTGGCTGGGATATTGAAACCACCTATCTATAAACTGGCCGAAAAATTAAAACAAAAGTAATTTTAGAGGTACTATAAACATAGCACATAAGTATCGTGCTCAACGACCTTCAAAGGACGTAACTGTTAACAGCACTGATTGAATGTACGGGGAGACTTTTTACAGCCGCCACACGGCACAAACAACGCTACTGTGATATTGAAATATATGAAAAGAAATTTAAACATCATGGAATGACAGAAAACAAGCCAGGTAGAGGCAGGAAGTGTTTGTTTACAAAAAGAGATGAAAACAAACTTTCTCGGACGGTTAAACAGAACAGAAGAAAGTCTTTGCAGGACATTACTACCATAGTGAATGAGAGCAAGGATCGTAGTTTTTGTACAAAGACCATTCAGAGAAAATTATCCAGCATGGGATTTAAACAACGAGCTGTAAAGAAGAAGATGATAGTGAGGGACGTTAACAAAAAGAAGCGAATATCCTGGTGTAGAGAAAGGAAAGACTGGTCTGTGGTAGAAGAATGGTGTAAGTGGATATTCTCTGATGAATCACAGATAGTTATTGGGTCCGATAATCGTGTGTATATCTGGCGCAAGGATGATGAAGTAAACAAGCCCCATCTGATTTGCCCCACCCACCAGAGGCGCCTTAGTGTTATGATCTGGGGGTGTGTTTCTTTTCATGGGATTGGAACTTTAACACATGTGGACGGTAATATTGACCCCAGAAAATACATCAACATATTGGATGAACATCTTTGGCCGGTAATAGCTCAACATTTTCCAAATGATAATTACATATTCATGGACGACAATGATCCAGTTCATCGTGCCCATAATGTAAAGACTTTTAAAGAAAACAACAATGTTCATGGTACTGAGTGGCCAGCACAGTCACCAGATTGATTTATCAGTTTTGTTGTTCTTTATTCATATGGGAACGGTGACGTCAAAATAACGTCTGGATGATCAATTATGTCCCATGTACTTAATAACGAAAAAAACACCAAGCGAAATAATGAAAAGATGCCAAGCGAAATAACGACAAGACGCCAGGCGAAATAACGAAAAGACGCAAAGGATATAACGCCAGGGGAAATACGTAAAGACAAAACGCCACGCGAAACAACGAAAAAACGCTAGGCGAAAATACGAAAAGACGCCAAGCGAAAGAACGAAAAAACGCCAGGCGAAGCTAGAAAGAACGCTATTTTGTACAGTTAAATTGGCGTGTTTTTTTTTTGTTTTTGTTTTGTTTGTTTGTTGTTTTTTTTGCACGGCGACTTTTCGTGTTTTTTTTCGCAAAAATAGTGTGTTTTTTTTGTCGTTATTTCGCGTGGCGTTCTTTCGTTATTTCGTCTTTTCGCGTGGCGTTTTTCGTTATTTCGTCTTTTCGCATGGCGTTCTTTCGTTATGTCGTCTTTTCGCTTGGCGTTATTTCGCGGCGAAATAACGAAAATACGAAATGGCATAAATCAGCCACCATAAATAATAGACTTTTATTTAACTAAATCACGCGGGGATTTGTCAAGTTTCTATACTTTGTACATATAGACTTTCAAAACTAATTTTTATTGCGATTTCTGTATTATAATAGACATGAAAAGACTTAACCATAGATGCTAGCACAATTTTGCATCTTCCTTACCAGATGGAGACAGAAGGCAACCCTGAACCGAGACCATATGTATTATTCAAAAGTGGCCCGCTTGAAGACGAGACAAACGTGCTAAAACTATACTGTTTACTTGTGTAAATATTGCGTTGCGGTCGACCCGGGCTTGGCGGCGTGGAAAATAACGCATTTCAGTAACTGTCCAAAAACAGGCACAATCAAACCAACCCTGCAATATTTTCATAATTTTTCTCGTTATTTCAAAGTTCCACTTTCAGCCATTTCATTTTATACCTATTTTTCTATACAATCACATACAAACAGCGATAAATGTATTACCGGTACCGTCTATGAGGTACTGGTTAAAATTGACGTTGCTTAGAAGAGTTATCCTTAGATTTAAAAGCGCATCTTTACTGAAATCAAAGAAGTATATTTTAAAACGGCACCACGTTTAAGGCAGAGTTTATAATCATTTTTAACTTAATTTGTGACCGATATAAAAGTTAAACGTTTTATTGAATCCGCTAAAATAATATTCCTCTGTGGCTGTAAAATAATTTGTACACTGATTTTTGACAAGTTAATAAACATGTTTCTTTTGCTCATTATGATCTCCAATATTTTAAATGACGGTTTGCGAATGCTTTTATCTGTAAAGTTCTCTTTATTAATTACTAGTATTTTAGTTCCGTGCTATGTTTTAATTTTACCACAAATTAATCAGTATAGTAATGATATGGTATAATTTTTATTTGAAAATAATTCGTAATTGCACCGCTATTTATCAATAAGAAAATCTTAAAAATCTTCAAACGGCAAAATGCAGTTTTATAATAAAACTTTGCATAAATAAATGTTATTTATATCTCTATAATTTAAATACGTTAAGAAAAGGTAGACCAGTAAAGAAAGAAAGCTAGACTTAAAAATTCACTTCATTTTAAATACGAGGGATGATCCAAAATAACGTAGACTTTTGTTATTGCATCATTATTTGAAACACGTTCATAATAAATCACATACTAAATTCAACCAGAACACAAACTTAACAAACTGAGCTAAAACATTCATATGTTTAATAGATTTCAAAAGCGCGGCGCATATTTGAATAACCATGGTAACACGCAGGCGGCGCACGCCATTGCCATTGTGCTTTATAAAGCAAATATCTTTTAATATAAACAAAACTACTACCGGTAAAAGAGCCAAACTTCCCAACGTCAAAGCGCGGTATACGAATGATGTTATGCCAAAATTTTACGTCATTCGGACATTGCGTTTTAAAAGCAGTCAATATTGAAGAGAGCTATCACCAACGTGAAAACGTCAAAAATGTCGTCGTCAGATCGCCCTGAAATACGCGTTTTTATAAAATTCCGCCATGATCTTTGAAAATCACCTCCAGAAAACCTAAAATAATTTAGCAGGCGCAAACGAAAACTTCCGTAAGCCGAGCTGTCGCTTTTGAGTGGTATCAGTGAGGTTTTACGGTCAGGGGAGCCATTACATAGGCATTGGGTAAGGGGAAAAATACAAAAAAATCGGCGTTACGGCAGCGACGTCAAGCCAAGAGGCAATTGAAGCGGACAAAAGTTCAACTATTGTGCCGCTTTTCGAGATATTCTTGACTGGATTAGGTAGCGTGCAACGGATACGGCTGAACACATTACATATTTTAAGATAATTATGTTCATACTAATTAACAAATTTGTTTTTCAAAAAATGTTTTGCTTAGTATTTGAATTATTAAGAAGTCAAAAATTATCAATTAAGAGAAAAAAAGCTACATGTATTTATTTTAATAACACTTGAGTAAACAACGACTGTGTCCATAATCCAAAGACTTGTTATATTATAACAAATACGAATTAGTGATGAATTTTTTTTACAGGTAAACGCCCGCGGCTAAAGAACCGCAATACTGTGGGTATTGCATTCCCGGTCGTTTCTTCGGCGGTACGAGAAGAGACCAATTTCTTGATCGCCTCATAACCACTTGCGAGGCTTTGACCAGCAATAAAACACAGTTATGTTCGGTCAATGGGTACCCGGCATTGCATTCCAATAACATGGGTCTATTAAAAAATATTTGAATACACGCCGCTTCGCTAACGCTGCGCCCGTGAATTAACGTTGTTGACGTTGAGAGATCTAATTTGACGTGCGCCGGATAGCGCTAAGTGTATGATTTTAATTGTTCATAGTTTTTTTACGCAATGTTGTATTTTGCTGATATTTTGTAGAAATATGCTTGACATATTCCGATTTAAGCTTGTGTAATTTTATTTGTGGTATTTTTAATAATATAAAAACTATAACAAAAGTCTACGTTATTTTGGATCATCCCTCGTACAAATACTTAACAACACAAAACATCGATTTAAATGCTAACATGAGTTATGTATGACTCGTCTTTTCTTTGTCGATATTGCATTCGAGTATTGAACGTTCTTGAATTGCAATTTAAATATGCAAAATGTTGTTCATGTGGTTCTAATTTGATTCTCGCACAAGTCACGTTAAAATGTTTGCGGCAAATAAATATTCATCCAATTTACTTTGCGTTCATAATATCACACTGCTACTAAACGCACACCTCAAGTCCACTACCATTAAATGAGATGTGTGCATTCCGGTGAGCGAGCTGTGATAAATTTATCAATAACACTGATAGTTGATGTCCTTGACGATCTTTACGATTTTTACGATCTAAATGTTTCAAAAATGTTAAAACATACACCGGAATATGGGCACCTCAGTTTATCGGTAGCACCGTCGGGACTGGATGTGCTTGCTTAGTAGCTGTGTGGCAGTTTAAAAGACAAATCTTTTTGTATGAATTAATAATGTCACGTGACTGTCTTGTTATCAGTAACGAGGTGTACTCAGTGCCCTACTGGACCTACTACTCGTCAATTGAAAAGGCTTTCTTATCCAACTTAATAACGTGATAACATCGCCCGCACATTATTATAAATGAAAGACAGATGTAAGGTTTACCATAATTATTGATGACCTGATTTGTTTTTTAACAATATGTGTATTTTTTTCAGCAAAAGAACAGCATGTTCGATGGAACATGTTTCCATTCCATCTTGATGACGGAAAGGTTTAAATCCAACCCAATCTTTTGACTTACCACTTAAGCCCGAGCAGGTGAAATCCAGGTAAAAAATAAGGGATTGAATGACATTTACTTTATACACTCAACAACAAGTTCTTATTAGTCACTTTTTGTCCGTAATTTTTTAAGAGAAAGACATTGAATTCACTCTTTATTTATGATCATATGATGACAACCGTTTTCAGCTTAAGCTTTAATCCTGAAATAATTCTTTGGTAATAAAACATTGGAACAGTTTAGCGAGAGTTATCCTTAATTTTGCTAAAAATGCATTTCTTGAATAAAACGGTCAAGCAAACAGAAATTTGCTCTTAATTCCTTGTTTTAATAGGACCCCTCATTAGTAGGAAAAACAGAAAACATGGTTAATCAACAGCACATTTGTTTAAATAAACCCCTTTCGAAGTATCCAAATTTTAAATAATCTCTCTTTCAATTAAAGACTGTTCTAATTTTGACTCTTCTGTGTAAGTAAATGGTATAGGATTCATTTAAGAAAACGATCAATAAAGATTAAAAAGATATTAAAAATAGATAATTGATTTCAAGACAAAACAGTTCTTTCCACAACCTCTCTTGACGTAGGGAAGAAACAAAACTAGCATACATTGTAAACATGTGCAATTAATGACCAATTAGAACTTTTGTTGAGTGTAGGTATTTAAAAGCTAACGTTTTACGATAAATTATGTAAACGTTACTGAAGTGTAAAATATGAAATATATAAATTATATATAAATTTTGCTTAAATCCGCTAATGGATGTGAAATGCTCTACTTATAGAACTGTTTTGTTTGTAGAAAAATAACGAATTCTATTCTAAATTTCTAACGTTTAATAAGTTCGTTAAGCAACGGAAACCCGTTTGCAATAACAAAAAACTATCAATATTCATTTGGAAAATCCAATATACAGGGTGGGGAATCACGTGACAAAAACATGGCCGCCAACCAAAAAATTCTCTCGGTTCAAGGTATGTTTTTACTTGTTTCTCGCTTATTCCTGGACCATTTTAAATGAAATAAACACTAAAGTACCCCGTATACGAAGACAGAGTTCACAGTGTATTCCAAATTTTACCAGCTTTTGTAGTTTATGCGGTATTTCGTGTACAGCGTTTGGCAGCTTGCACTGCTCGGTGATTGGGTACACTTGGATCTTGATGAAATCGTTCTTCTGGCAAGTGTTCGCAAGTGAGCTGATTGTTGCATGAAAAATTTGTTATATCCCGACAGACTGAATGCTACCGGTGCAGCCATATCCATGCAACTGTTTAAAAAACGCAAAAATGGAAAATGATAGGGAACACTGGCCGCGACGTTGGAGATAGGGAACACTTGTTTTTTTGAGAAGCAAATTGTTTGCCAATCCGAGCGATCAGTTTGCGAATATTCCAAGCGAGTCTGTTGTAATTTTTTTCAATAAAACATGGATATTTTATGTCCTTTGTTTAAATTCTTATGATCAGCTACGAAGTTTTTAGAAAGAAGTATTATTTTACAAAACAGGCTTGCTTAGCTGGAAATGTAAATCTTTGAAACGCTTGCATTAATGAAACAAAACACTGGAAAGGATATCATACTTTGTATAAAGCAGATTTTCTGAAGATTATAAATGAAATAGAGAACATGGTGTGTATAGTGATGTGCCAAAAAACAACATATGTGCGAATTCATGATTACAGTTAGAACGTTTATATACAAAACACGATCTTTTCCAGTTTTAGTGTAATGTAGTGTAAAAACAAACCAGGGCGTTTTGTTTGCGACATTAGATTGAAAATTCGATTTCTGAGTATTAAAACGACTTACGGTTTTCGCAATCTCAAAAGAGTAGAGATTAAAATGCGTTTTTGTCTTTTAGTCATGAAGTAAAGAATCTCGACACCGGTATGATATCAGTATCTTTTATACAAGCGAGATATCCTATAATAATGTATTTTTTATTTAAAACCTGGTGAAATATAAGACAGTATAGACATTGTTATAATAAAAAATTATTTTGCTGCAGACAGCAATAAATATCGATGCGGTTCTTAGAATATTTATTTTACAACACAAATGTATTGATACTTATTATAGTTTTATAAGCAAGTTTTTCGGGATATGATGACAGGAACCCACATTAACGAGCAGGTACTATTAGAGACAGTCATAAAACGACTGTGATTTTCCAAAAGCAAAGTCATTTTGAAACTGTATTTGTAATTAAATTTAAAAGATTTCCCTTCTCTTGATAAAAAAGTCGGGGAACGTTGATTTGATTTAAAAGTCATAGTACCGGTAGCTTAATCTCCGTTTTGTAGGCCTTAGCTGGGAAGATTTGAATCTTTGGATTTTCCATTTTTCATTTAATTCTATTTTAAATGCATTAAAATATATTATTCTTTGAATAATAATTTTGCCAGTGTTTTTGCAAACAAATAAAAACTGTTTCATGATGTTTTTTTGTTATAAAGCTTTGTAAGAGCCTATAACTTACCCTAAGCTGGCTAATAAACATCTACAAGTAAGTTTCTGGTGTGAAATCTTTTTCAAGTTTTCTTAAATAATATGTTTGTTTATTCGAAGCTGTTGAATTAAACTAGAATTTAAAATCCATATATTTTTCTTCAAATATCAGGGGTAACATAATAAAAACCTCCATAACTCCAATATGTCCCAGAGTGCAAACAACTTAAAACGAATCGGGGACAGACGAGGCCTTTCAGAAAATACTTGTTTGTAAATGTCCAAAGAAGCATCTTCTCAGCCAGTGGCCTACAAAACGGAGGTTAAGCTACTAAGACTTTGTTCATGGGGCATTTTATTCCATTCATATCAGTGCTTGTCGAAGCTCAGCAAGATTGTATTGTTGCTGACCACATGAATAAATGAATTTCTTTCCCAAATCCCTAATGTCTTTCATCGGCGACATGTCTGAATACAAGAATAGCAAGTCTAAAATATTGATGTTATTTTGTTTTAAGAAAATGAGTGTGAAAACAGCTGTATGCGTCCCTGCCTTTCATGCTGTAGATTACGCATACGATTCTAAACGTAAGAACGGCAATACAGTAAGCCATGGCATCAATACAGATTGGCACAAATTTAGCATTTAAACATGTTTACTGTGTATCGGCCGACTGCTCACAGGAACAAAGCAATAAAATTGCGAAATTTTAATACACGTTTAAATCAAGTGCAAATTGTGGAATTTAACAAGTCACGTGCATCATGACGTCGATAAATTAAATTTCGTAGTTCTGGTTTTCAAGACTTTACTCTGCTTGAGGTATCAGATCCTGTAAAAATGGAAAAATCTTCAAAATATATGACATTAAAATCTACATTTTTAAATGTACTGAGTATATATAATTTTTAACTGTAATCATGCTTTCTTTCTTATTATTTTTCTGGCGCATCATATAATTCTTAACGTTCACTGAAAATCTGCTTAATACAAATATTTTTTTCTAGTGCTTTGTTTCAAAAATGCAAAAGTTTCAGAGATTTACATTTCTAGCTATGCAAGACTTACCTGTATTAAAAAGTAATCCTTTCTAACTACTTCGTAGCTGATCATAAGAATTTAAACAAAGGAAACAAAATATCCATGTTTTATTGAAAAAAAATTACAACGGACTCGCTCCGTTTCAAAAATGATCGCTCGGACAGGCAAACAGTTTGCATCTCTAAACAATGCAAGTGTTCCCTATATTCAACGTCGCGGCCAGTGTTCACTATCATTTTCCATTTTGCGTTTTTCACATCAGTTGCATACAGAAACTGGATATGCCTGCACCAGAAGCATTTTTTCTGTCGGGATATGACAAATTTTTCATGTAACAATCAGCTCACTAACGAAAACTTGAGAGAGGAACGATTTCATCAAGATCCAAATGTACCCTATCAACGAGCAGTGCAAGCTGCCAAACACTGTACACGAAATACCGCATAAACTACAAAACTTGGTAAAATTTGGAATACACTATGCAATCTGTCTTTGTGTACGGGGTACTTAAGTGTTTATTTCATTCAAAATGGTCAAGGAATAAGCGAGAAACAAGTAAAAACATACCTCGAACCGAGAGAATTTTTTGGTTGGCGGCCATGTTTTTGTAACGTGATTCCCCACCCTGATATATACACTTAACAACTTTTCACCTGCGTACTGGGGCATTACTGGCCTGATTATTGAACTATTGCTCCAAAACTTTCAATAAAACATGCAATAAATAGTAACTGATTTATCCGTAAAACAGATTCAAAAAGACAGACAACTGACGGCGTTCAGTCATTTAGAGAACTTGGACTCACATTATACAAATTAACATCAGTCACTTAAGAGTATGACACCAACAGCGCGTATAACTGCAAGGCACATTGAAGGAATCTTAAGGCGTGACCATCCTAATGGGCACTATTAAGAATCCAACATCTGATTATTTTTTCATCAACTGCTTCATACCACTGACTTGTATGCAAAATTTTAATGATTTTCACCGTGTAGTTTTTGAGATTTTTTGCTTTTTTTATTTAAAAAAGTGAGAAAAACGTGAAAGTATCCAGATTCTTTAATCGGTGACAAAATTTTTTGTTATTGATAAATTCAACCCTAATTTTTTACAGTTTATCCAAAATATGTTATATTTTACTAAACCAATTTAAGATATAATATATAAATAAAGAATTCATCTTAAAATGACATTTTTTTGACCAAATAAATTTTAAAAATGCATTTTTTTATATTTCACGAGACTAAATTAATGAAAATTGTGCAAAATCCTGATTGGTGCAATATACAAAAAATTACCATTTTTAACTATCTACCTTAAACAAAATTTAAACAAAATTTCAGAGAAGTTTACCGTCCAGTTTTAGAAATTTTCAAATTGATGACTTGAATAACACTATTCTGATAGCGAAAACCCCTTTAATCTTGATTATTTTGCTTATTTTAGTTTAAATCATGAGAATTTTATATTCAATGACAGAATTACACAGGAAAAAAAAAGAAATATGCCAATTATTTAAGCTCTAGGCTTACAAAAAAGTAGCTTCCAGTGGGATTTGAACCCCGGTCCTCCTGCATGATAGACCTCTAAGCTAATTTACTACTATATTAACTTCCCTGGATACTCTTCTTGATATAGTTATTCATTAGGATGGTCATACCTTAAGCCCATTCCTGAAGAAGCCCATTTTCAAATTGCATGGTTGGCCCCTCCTGTTTTGTACGCCTCTTCCAAGATCACATAACAGATTTACAACGATCCGGAGTTCTAGCGCACCATGGAAATATTCTGACGTTGTTCACCTCAAGAAAACGTCTGGTGTTCGCCGAACGATGACACAGTGCACCACCATGCATTTACTGCATGCGCCTTTGTGCTTGGAGACGTGGAAGGACAACCGGAACAAGGACTTGTCGCTGATATTCTGCAGAATATAAGTTCCATTGGATTAAAACTGCTACAGTCCTCTTGTGCATTGACACACCAGCCCACAGCGTTATAACTGATCACCCATAGTAAAAAATCCGCTTTAATAATATTTTCGCGATTTAACCGTTCATCGATGAAGGTGGCCATATGCGTCTTTAACTGATATTGTGAATTTGTTTCTGTGGGTGTCAGTATTCTAAATGATTGTGAGCAGTCATTTGTCTGTCATTTTGAATAATGTTTTACTAATAAATCAGTTTGTATTGCTTGCATGTTTTATTGAAAGTTTTAGAGCAATAGCTCAATTATCAAGCTAGTATTGATCTAATACACAGGCGTATACTTAAAAAAGTTGTTAAGTGTATATATATATTTCAACATTTAACAACAAAAACGTTTCTCATGGAATACCATATATGTGACCAGTTGGAAATCTCAACTTCAACTGTCTATTCAATTCAGTCAAAGATAGTTGTCAAGATCACCATAGTTACATATTATGTAGCGACTTAACAATTTTTGACAACCTCTTAATTGGGATTAAGATACTGCGTCTTTGTTACTTTGTCTTTCTGGATTTTATATCTATGTACTGGTTTTAAATTACTGACACTGATAATTATTGATAAATATTTAAACACATTTAAGGAAAATTTATTAATAATTTTAAAATTGTTTAATGCATAACAGATGAATTGAAAAAAAAGACTGTCAACGTGAAATGTACATGTTTGCTGTTGTTTTGTTTTACTGTTAAAGCCACAATCTTTCATTATTTTTGTTTAAAATGGTGAAAGTACACCCTCAACGTTGTCTTAATTGTATGTTTGTATTTGAAATTTTAGTTTTAATAGTTTCAGTACTAAAGTAAAGTGTTTCCGAAGAAATCGAGCATCTGAAATATGGAAATTTCATTTGTTCTATGTGTAATGAGAAAGGAACGCACATTTTTCGTCCAATGTGTGAGAAATGATCTTTTTCAACAATTCTTATTGACATATGATTTAACACTTTAAAGGAAACACATTGTTTCATTCCTTTTCGTTGTTTATTTTTTAATAAAAGCTTGCCTTTAACAAGAATGCTACACAAGCGACATGATGTTTTTACACCGAGCCTTTAAATTGTCTGAATTTTCTTAACATATAAACAAATAGTACACATTTATTTACATGTAGCTTAAACTATCCGAAATAAGCATTATTAAAATGACAACTGCACTTTTAAAAATATATTAAATTAAAAAATTCCAGTAAAATGCCACTTTTTCGTTTCACTGAAACATAGTTTGGCAAATTTTTAGTCATAACGTTTAACGCTTTCATTCAATTTCTATGAAAATTGGCGTAAGCATACTGTAAGTACTTCTGCAAATTCTGATAACTTAAAATTAAAAATACAAACAGGTTTTCATTCACGGAAAACGATAAGAAAATATTGTTTTTCTTTGAAGTAAGAATGTTGAAATATAATTGAAATATTATAACTCGATTACATTTTTTTTTGAAAATGCAAAAAGGTTCATTTTAACTATCAGGAAAAAGCCTCACACAGAAATCGGAAAAAACACAACCTTCCAATCAGTAAGTGAAAACAGAAATTTGTAAAATACTGAACAAAAATATGAAGTATCCACTGTTTATGCTTATATTATCATTAAAATAATTCATTTAATGAGCGATTCTTTGAATAGTTATTTATTCATTAATCTCAGTTGTCTGTAATTTTAGTAGCTCAAGAATTGAATATTTCATACTAAGACCTGAGCAGCTTCATATCAAACAACAAGTACATGTAATAAAAAATTTCAAACCACTTCATTTTCAAATTGAAATGCAAGTAAGTGAAAATGGTTGGAACCTCAAGCTTTGTTAATCGAGGACTGGTTGATTTGTAATGAATGTTTCGTGAATATAAAAACTGGATAAAAGGATTAAATTCTAATAAATGAATACCTTTTAGAATCACTAACTTTTTGAAACGGATCATTTATTAACCATGCTCTCTCCCTCTCTCCTCTTCTTGACTGTGTAGTGAGGCTGTTTTTTCTGAATGTGGCGATTCCTGATATGCATATTTCACCTTTCTTTCTTCCTGAAACGCTAATTATAACAAAGGGAAAGATAACTTAGTTGTTACTGCAGATTTTCAAGAACATTCTATTTCTTTGCAATGATTAAAGTAATTCTTTTTTTTTAGATATTTTTTTTATTTTCGTTTTCTAGTTTTTCAAAATAAGAGGTTATCATAATTTCTTTCACTAAATGTGTGTCTTATAATTTATAAATAGTTTCTTTTAAATCAAACTTTTTTTTAAATAGATCATTTGTTTATAATTATAATAATAATTAACATTTGATTTCACAACCTGGAAAGGCCAGATATTATCCTCTACGAGTAAATTAAATTATATCTGACATCGAAAATGTTAATTTACATCCTGCGCAACAGTGAGGATTCGGAAGTCCAAATGGTTCGAAGAAAAGAATCTTTTTCAATTATTATACAGTTATGTAACGTATCAGACTGTTTACGTGTAAAATCGTGTAAAACCACTGTAAGTCGAGAGAATGAAAACCAAAGATCAAGTTGTTCAAAGATAAGTTTTAACTAGTCGTGAGCTATAATAACTTTGCAAATGTCTTTCTCTTCTCTAGAATGAATCAAGTACCAGACTACACCAGTATATCTTTGGCATTGTCTGAGGTGATGGAGGAGATCGGGGTCGATGAGAGCATAGTGAAGAAGAGAAGGAGAACGATGCTGCTGTTGGAAACGCTGTGGACTATGTTTATGCGGATGATTGGATTAAATGTTTTTGTGTATTACTTTGGCAGTCAGTCAGAAGGTACAACAACACTAGGACTTCGATCAGACACTGATGAACTTAATTGTATAAATACATATAACATAATACCTGACTGGAGTAAATGGGAACATGGTGTCAGAGATTTTCTCATCGTCAAGGATGGGAACACGGCCCCGGGATATTGTATGCTGCAAATACTGAGACATGATGCTCCTCTTCCTCTCACTGACTCACACAGTGAACACGCCTTCAGAGACCAACAAGGAAGGATACTACTGAAGAAATCTTTCATACTGTCTGAACGGCGTGAAGGTCACGAACAGCATGGCCCATCGTTTGCCTCTCAAGGACAAGACGGATATACCGATACAGATTCAGTATGTGCATTCCCCTGTAAATCCCTACTTCCTGAAGTACGCCACTGGTTATCACAACAAACACCCGGCAGATGGCCCACCAAAGACATGAAGAGATATATAGCTAACAGTGCATGTTTCGTTGTTCCTGTTGGCTGCAGAGGAAGTGTCAATGAAGACTTGGAATGGCGAATATCAACATCTCTTTATGAGAGATGTTTGATGTTTGGTTTAAATATAACACAAATACAAGTTTATGTCTTGATGAAAATGATCTTACCGAATATTAATTTGAACGTTCCTGCAGAAAGTCACATATCTAGCTTTATGTGTAAAACAGTGTTATTACATTGTATCCAGATCACTAATAATAATGCATGGCAGCGTCATAATCTGATCCAATGCCTGATGTTCTGCTTGGCTTTGCTAAATTTTTGTGTCATTACTGAAAGTTGTCCACATTTTATAATAAGATCCAACAACCTTATGGTCAGGCGCTTCACAGCTGAAGCAAAACATGAACTTCTTCAAAATTTCAGATACTTATTTAATGATTTAATAGGACATGGATTATTTTCTATTCGAATAGATGATGCAGGGGAAAAATTGATAGGCAAACTAACAGGTGGCATTTTTGGAATGCATTGTCCGAATTGTTTTTACCATACTGCATCAACGATTCATTACCTATGTGTTACCAATTGTGCAATAGGAAAAAGAAATTATTTACAAATATATAGCAGACGTTTAGTTAAAAAAAATCCTAATTCTATTGCGCAGATTACTGCAATTGTGACAAACATGGTGCATTTACAAAAATTACACATGCATGGAAATGCTATAGAAAAATTAGCATGTAAACTCGTTATTCCCATCTTCTGTACAACAGTGGGGTCTCTCCTAGCATCAACATGTATTCTGAACGGTCAAGTGGTATCACAAGATGCAGAAGACTACTTCTCTCTGGGACTGAACTCTGATGTTGCATCAAGCAGACTGAAGCTGGCCTCTGTTTTGTTCTGTGCAGGTGTCATTGGAAGAGCTGAAACAGTTCTTCGAGACGTGGAGAATAGGTATGACTTCAGACGCTGTGAAACTATATGTGCATGCTGTGCATGCTGTGCTTTTCCAAAACAAAAACTGGACTCCAGAATAAGTGGTTCCAACAGTTTCTCAATTGAACAGTACATTCAGCTTCGAACCGCAAACTGTGTCATCTTTTTGCCGAATGAAATCAACTGTGCACCACCTGAACTACAGTATGAAATGTTCAGATCTTCCCCACATGATCTACCACACAGAGGTGAGGATGACCAATGGATGGACTGGGCAGTGGTAGATTCTCCGCCGTATCTCTACTATCTACAGTACAAGACCTATCAACGTCTCGCGAGATACAACGACCAGCAGCGTGCCATCGACAACCTGATGTTAGCAATCAGCATGGAACCAAACCTTGGCCACAAGGAGACAGCTCTGAACCTGTTAGGACAGTGCCTGGAACAAGAGAACAGACACAATCATGCCCTGCAATGCTATATCCTTTCACTGAACATACGTCATAGGAACAATGCAGCACGTTGGCATGTATGCTTACTGCTGTATCGAGCATTTACTCGAAGATAACTTTATCGATTCTTAAATCAAATAATTGTACGGCGTTCTGTTTGTCTACATATAATTTTTAACTTTATATACTTCTCTCCCTCATAATTTTATAAGAGTCAAGCTAGCAAGTCTCATTGAAAAAACTTTTGCTAGAGAAAATAAAACATTTAACGCTTGTAATGAACATAGAGCATTTTTACAGATGGTTCTTATGATAATTATACTTCAGAGACCTGTCAAGATCTTATCCAGGTGATCACATTTTTATTGGAAAATATTTATTTGAGATTTGGTACCTCAATAAACAAGTAATAGGCATTCCCATGGGTACTAATTGTGCACCCTTTGTTGCTGATCTGTTTTTATACTCTTATGAAATAGACTTTATTTTTTTTTTCTACCGAAGAGGATACTATTACAGATTTAAACAACACCTCTAGATACCTTGTTGATTTATTTAATAAAGATAATAACCATTTTCCATCACTGGTTAATAATATTTATGCAAAAGAACTACAAGGACTGAATAAAGTGAACACTTCAGAAACGCAAGCAAACTTTTTTTATCTAAATCTGTCCATCGAAAAAGGTTACGTCACTTCTGAAATATATGATAAAAGAGATGATTTTAATTAAAATATATAGTCAATGTTCCGTTTTAAGACGGCGATGTTCCAAGGGCTTCATTTTATGGGGTTTATATCTCACAACCTGTTCGCTTTTTAAGAGCTTGCAACGATGTTAATGATTTTAATGAACGTTATCTTTGCATGACACAAAAACTATTTAAACAAGATTATCGGTATCACAATTAAGGAAACCCTTTTGCAAGTTTTATCGCCGATACCCAGATCTAATTCATAAATACATGTGCAGTTATTGCAACAAGGTATTTCGCAGCCAGTTTTTTTATGGAGATTTAATTTATAAACTTAAGAAGATAAAAGGCAGTGTTAATTTCTCCCGGTTATCCGTAAACACCATCTGAAAAATCAAAAAGAAAGGTTACCAACATGATATTTTACAGTGCTCTGCAGGCCTGGTGATGAACTTATCTGCAGTTGATCATTATGCTTACCTTTTTGGTTGCACGACGGTGGCAGGGGTTTAAGAGTTTATGACGGTTTATGGGGAAATCTTTTCTTAAAAGAACCTAGAAGCTCGATTTGTTTCTGTCTTATCCCTGTCATCGTATTCTTGCTGAATTTACCCCAGGTGCTCTGGTCTCGGTAGGATCATTGAGTACCCGCCCCTTGGCTTTGGTCTCGGTAAGATCATTGAGTACCCGCCATTTGGCTTTGCAATGCTATTGGCTTCTTATGCTTTATATATTTGTGTGCTTTTGCATGCAACATTGTTAAGCAGATGGGTTGGTTGTAGTTATTTCACCAAGACAATTTGTACTTGTTTTGTGACAAGAGAACCTGTTGGGCCAAGTGTGATGTTGGTGCAATCCAAGTGGCAATTTGTTTTGCCACCGACCGTTCTAAGTCGATATCCCCTAAGGTTCTCTTCTTCGTTAATTGTTTATGGCGTCTCATTTGAATTGACATACTTATATAAAACATGCTCTCTCTCTTCCTTTCTTCTTTTTTGCTGCGTGGGGAGGCTGTGTTTTTTAGTGTGGTG
Source organism: Corbicula japonica (assembly GCA_038501625.1). NCBI lineage: Eukaryota > Metazoa > Mollusca > Bivalvia > Venerida > Cyrenidae > Corbicula > Corbicula japonica. Next base: position 9,810 of record JAZAYU010001241.1, on the reverse strand, counting down.
ATTCCTGATATGCATATACATGTATGACTTTTTATCACTTGAAGTTCCCCACCTAATAAAGAATCATTTAAAAGTGTTAAATACAGTTCTAAACATGTTAGAGTTGTTTCTTTGTCGGATAGTAAATACTGAACACACTGGTTGAGAGTTCACTAGGTAACAAAAAAACTTTCGAAGATGAATCTTAAACTTTAATCTTTAACGTTTTATTCTAATTATTATGAAATTAATTATATTTTTAGTTTTTAGTTTTAAAATATAGGGGAAATGTGGACAAAATAATTTACCAATCTAATTTTTATTTTAGTCAGTTCAAGTACTAGTTTTATATCTAAAAATGAATGTTCAACATGTATTAGAATTATGAAATAAATCGTTTTCAATAACTACATTTTCGTGCTAATTACATAATTTCTTTACTTTTGATAGAAAAAAAATTAGAAGAAATAATTGACAGGCAAAAACCAACTAATGCAGGCTTTTCCATGTAACTTTCTTATGTCATGCAGTCTAAATTAAGACTGAACCTCAGAATCTATAGACACTTATTGTTTTTATAAGACACTTAAGTCAACAAGCTGCCTATGATGCTTACACAGCAGGTTAACCCTTCAAAATAATAAAATCTAAATAATATAATAATATAAATAATTATTATTATAATAATGCAATACAATTATTATGTTCAAATTGTTAAATCACAAATATTTGGAGTCTATCTGCATATTATTAAGTTTGAGTATGCAAAATTTGTAGGACGTGTACAAAATTTAAAATCAAAACAAGCGATGTGCTATCGGCGTCTTTCTTTTTTATTTGATGCAAAATCGCCTATATCAGAATATTATAAATATACAAAACATAAATAAGATATTCAACAGTTAGAAATTCTTGTTAAAAACTTGAAATTATTAAGTTAGCTTTATTCATGTTTAGTACGAAATTACCAAGACAATGTTTAATATTTTTAGAATAACAAAAATCTTAAGATATATGGCCCAGTTTATATTTAGTTAATTTTATTTTTATTGTGTGGATATTCTACCATATTCACTGGTCGCATACCGTCTGGTTCTCCCTTTCATTCCATTCAATTTCTAATTTTAAATGACTCTTTTTTTTTACAAATATAGGCTATTAGAATTGTTGGCTATATGCTGTTTGTTTTCTGCAAGGATCTACATTGGTCGCACATGCGTAAAAATTCGCATAAATGGAGAAAATGGATAAGTTGAAAACTTTTTCACTGTTTTAGAAGAAATTGAAAAACAAACATAAATGTCATTTTGGTGTGCATGTCGCGGTACGAATCTAGTCACTATCTGGGGAGAAGATGTGTAAGCGGCCCGGATAGCTCAGCCGGGAAAGCACTCGCCTTGTAAGCGAGGGGTCCCGGGTTCGAGTCCCGGTCTGGCTGCACATTCTTTCTCACCCTTTGACATGAAGTGAATTAAAAGTACAAACTTTAAAATGTCTATGGTTTAATGTGAATGCGGCTAGTGTATATTTAAACCAGCGGGCACATATTTAACGTCTGATTAGAATCTACAGTACTGTGTGAAGAACTCAAGCAAGAAATGAGTCCTGAGACAACCGGCATGAGAATGATGTGCCCGACAAGATGGATTTTGAGAGCAGACAGCCTGAAAAGTGTTCTGGACAATTACGTTGTTCTTCAAATGCTGTGGGAAGCCAGCTACGAGAGCACACGAAGCACGGAAATTCTTGCACGCATTGCTGGAGTAAAAAGCCAGATAGGTTCATTTGACTTTCTATTTGGTGCGAGTCTTGGTTACCATCTGCTCAGCGACAATCTAAGCAAGAGCTGCAACAAACCAACATATTAGCATCAGAAGGACAGGACCTAACCAAGTTGACTGTGGCTACGATAACGACACTACGATCAGATGATGGATTCAACAGCTTCTGGCAATCGTTGGACGTAAAACTCAACGAAGTTGATGTAAGCGAGCCAGCACTGCCACGCCGACGCAAGATGCCGAGGCGGTATGAATCCGGCAGCGCCGAGCACGAGTACCCAGAAATTCCCAAAGACCTGTATCGTCAGAAATACTTCGAAGCCCTAGATTTGGTCATAAAATGAAAATGCATTTAATATAGATTCGACCAGCCAGGATTTCAAACGTACAGACGCCTGCAAGACGCGCTTCTGAACGGCATAAGGAAGGATTGAACAGCAGACGAAGATATCAGCTACGTCACGGCGACGTACAGAGACGACATAACGGCTTGGCATTTCGCACGCAGTTGGATACGTTAGGTACACTTCTGCAGAGCAGTAGGAAGGACCTAAATGAAGTGTCTCTTAGTGACATTGTGCAAACTATAAGAGATATGAAACCAGGAAGTAGAACACTTTTTTCAGATGTAGTGACTGTTCTGAAACTCTTATTGGTCATGCCGGCGACAAATGAGGCCAGTGAACGATCGTTTTCGGCGCTAAGTCGATCTACTATGAGACAAGAAAGGCTGAACCAACCGATGGTTCTAAACCTTCATAAAGAGGCCACCGACGAAGTGGACATTGTCAGTGTTACTCACGATTTTGTCTCCGGTATGGACAATCGTAAGACCACATTTGGTAGATTTTGACATCACTATCAGTGTTAAAATGCGAAAACAATTTACTGACAATATGATCTATTTAATAATTGATAATCCATTTAGATTAGGTTTGCATATGTAGATCTCTGTGCTATACAAAGAATATATGATTATTTTATGAAATTAAATAGAAAACTGTGATATTACTGTTGCTTGCCGTGTTTAAATACTCGTTTCATATCAAATTTATAAACTTTATTATGACTGTATACATGCATGTATATAATCGAAATGCACTTTGCTATGAAGCCAGCATCATATCTTCCGCGGCCCCAATGTTCAAATCGCTCTTACGCGCCTGATCAGACAGAAAGGATGTGATAAAAATCTTATCTATGGAAAGTGAAATATGCATATCAGGAATCGCCACACTCACAATACACGTCCTCCCCACGCAGCGAGTAAGAAGAGAGGAAAATAGAACATGTGTTAATTAGTATGACAAATTCAAATACGATACCATTTAAGTATGACACATTCAAATACGATACCATTTAAGTATGACAAATTCAAATACGATACCACAAGCAATTAACGATAATGAGAACCCTTGGGGTTACCGCCTATGAAGTACAAAAGTGAAGTATGCGTATCAAGAATGGCCAAACCAGATGACACAGCCTCCCCGCCCGGCCAAAAAGTGTAGAGGAGACCAGAGCATGGTTATATAATAGTTATATAATAGCCAGTTTCAAAACAGACACCTCAAACAATTAACGAATGTGAGGACCCGAGAGGATTACAGCCTCGGAACTATCAGTGAAAATTGTTAACTGAGCAAACATCTACTAGGCCGGAGGTTCTGTTCAGCACATTACTGACAAATGCATAAGAACGGGGTTTTTTTTCTTTGCAAATTAATTACAAAAGTAACATGGTGTCAACACAGTAACATTATAAGAAATACAGAATACAGAATGTGCAAGGGTCACTGGCCGACTAATCCATTTGTAAATGGGAGTACAGTTTTAAATTCAAATAGAAATAATCAATTTCCTTGTGAAAGCATTTTTGATAGAAGTATCATTATCATTATGTTATCTTTTATACAAGAATTGAATTCATTCCCTTATGAACGCATGACTGCATGAATTGTGCAAGTAAATATCTTTATGGCATCATTTACACTGGAAATATCAATTTTCTACAAAAGCATTTATGCAAAAAATATACATTTCTGTACAAAGACATAATGATCAATTTCTTAAGGATCACATTTATGCAGCTCCTCACCCATGTTGGAATTAAATACTGTATGACCTTAAGCATATGAAAATGGATATTACTGTCCACGCCGCTTAGCCCCGGGTTGAGCGCTACTCAATACGTACATAAATAAACCGTATTTGACCATCCTAAACGTTGTTGTGCATATTGCGGTGGACATGAAACCGTCAATGCGGTATTTTCAGATAAAAGAATGGGTTTGCGCTAAAAGAGAAACTAAATAGAATAGAATTTTGACAGGGGATCTTAGAAAATATTCTGCATATCACAATAAACGCCAAAGGCAAAATATAAAGATCAGGAAATATATCTTTGGGGGTAATTGAATAATATTTAAATCAATATTGGCTGGGAAATTGAAACCAACCGTCTCAAAACTGGCCGAAATATTTTAACATACACTGGTCAAAAGTTCTAATTGCACACTTTTCAATTTTGAATATCTTAAAGTAAACTTATTCAAATTGAATAAACGTTTGACTTAATGTTAATAATGATCAAACAACTATATTTTTTTTGAAAACCGTGCACATGTTTTACGTTTTACGTCATCCACGTCGGCATACGCTTTTTATGCATTATCGACGTGCGGCAAGCGAAAAATTATTTTTTTTTTAAATCGTTTTTGTTTTTCACATGTTCACCGACTCAAGACAAACACGAAAAACACACCAACAAATTGTAACTATGGAACGGTTGACGTCAGCAGACAACGATATTGCCGTCAAAATTCTTTTCACAGGCACAACTTCAAATTTGTTGTAAAAATATCTTGACGGTTGTCGTAAATGCAAAAGAAATACCTTATTGTTGAATATTTTATTAATATAAGAAGAAAATCAAACGATATTTTTTTCGAGTTTGATTACGTTGCTTACGTTGAACGCTGATGTTATTTAATTACGTCATTAAATATTTACGTACAACAACGTAAACTCGAAAAAAGTTAGTGTAACATTTGTTGGATAAGTGTCCAATTAATAAAAATTTAAAACTAAAATTTATAGAAATTCAATAAACTTCAAAATCGAATTATTCGAAAATGACGCTTATTCGGTCAAAAGGCGTATCCGAAAACTGGTCAATTTTATCGAAATGAATATATTTTTTTTCGTTTGGAAAGGCTGTAACACATCTATCATAGAAAATTTTATCATCCCAAACTGCTAGACAATTCAAAAACTGTTGGCACAAAACATTGTGTGAAAAAATGAATTTTCTCCTTGAAATTTTGTAAAAACGTTATGGATAAAATAAAGTTGAGTGTGTTGGCGCATCGTGCCCAGCAGACCATTAAAAAAGCTACAGAAAGCTATTTCAGTGCAATGCAATGGCAAACTACAGTATTTCCTTTAAATCTGCATGAAATTTAAATTATACAGAGATGAGAAAACGATCACAAATGATAGCCGATGCATTGATAATTAACTTGAAAATTTCCTTCTGAGAACAAGTGACCTAAAATATTATTATTTTTTTAATCATGTTAAGCAGACTTAAAACTTTTGGTGTGCTTTAATAGAATATTGATTCTTCTTCATTGTAATTTACACTATTTTGAAAGATTCAATCAACTTATTGGAAAAAATGACATTTATCAAGTGTGCATTAGAACTTTTGACCAGCGTAGGTAATATAATAAGTACTATTAACATAATACATAGTACTATTTAGTTTAAACTTATTTATTTTACATCGATTGTGAAACAAGTTATTCCAACTAATATTAATCACGCTCGATGACTGCTTCCTGGGTTTTCAACCAGTACTCGCGCCGATTGTGGATTGAGGAAACTGCAGACGAACCTCATCTCTGGTGGGACTCGAACCCGCAGTCTCCGGATCTGGAGTGCGACGCTCTACCCTAGACCACATAGTACTATTAATAAGTACTACTAACACAGTATCGTACAACGACCTTCAAAGGACGTAATTGATATCAGTACTGATTGAATGTACGGGGAAACTTTATATAGCCTCCACACGGCACAAATAACGCTACTTACATTGTGTAAAAAATGTATTTACTCACGCAACATTCTTAGTTTAAACTATATTTATTCATCAAAAGCACATATAAATACAAAAATAAATATTTAACATAAAGTGAATGGATCAGAGAACAAGTGTTAAACTACACTTATATTAACTCTTTTCCAGATGTTTAAATGTGCATATCATAATCCGGTATCAAGTTGATTCACAAGTTACAGTTACTGTAATAAATTCAAGTTTAGTACAGCATAACGAGCGAAACAGAAAGTAAAAAGATAGAGGGAGAGAGAGAAAGAGAGAGAGAGAGAGAGAGAGAGAGAGAGAGAAAGAGAGGGAGAGAGAGAGAGAGAGAACGAAGAAGAAAAGGAATGAGTGAAGGTGTACATGAGGGAAGAAAGGAAGGATGGTAAGAGCAGCCAAGCGTAAAACAAGCTTCTTCAAATCTTTTGGTTGCCTCGATGTATTTTTGAACTTGAGTAAATACGAACTTGTTTTCGTCGACAGAGACAGAAAGATATTCAGATCCGAATAATAAGTTTTGGAGAAGATAAGGGCAAGGTAAGTTGTTAAGGTAGTGTTGTCTATGGTTGTCAAAATTAGGGCATCTTAAAAGATAGTGGTCAGTTGATTCAATGACTCCACAAGAACATAAAGGTGAGTTGGCAAGGTTACTTCTGAAAAGGAACTGATTTAAAGGACTACAATCTAAACGTAGTCTGCAGTGTTGGATCTGGAGTTGCCTGGTTCCAGTATTATAATACAAAGGGGGTTTATTTGTGTTGCCACAAGCGTGTAGGTTGATCTTGTTTCATTTCGTTCCGGGACAATAGACTGAAGGTAATCCGGACTTAAATTGTGGGTCATTTTATGAAACATTGTTAACTTATGTTGGTTACGTCGGACGATGAGTTTATGCATTTTAAATCATCATAAAGTTTATTAATTTCGCATAATTTGGTCGCACCAGTAACGATTCTGGCGGCTTCTATACGGATTTCTTCAATTAGGTTTGATTGTTCGATGGTGCAATTTGACCAGACTATGTCACCGTATTCTAAAAGAGGCCTAATGAAACTAAAATACATTTTCTCAAGTGATTTTCCATAAACAATAAATTTGAACTGTCTGAGTATTGCAATACGTTTCCATGCCTTTTTCTGTTATAATTTTATAGTTGATGACCATTTCGCGTCGTGTGAGAGGTAAATACCTAAATGTTTATGTTCTTTAACTTCGGCAATAATAGTGGTCCATTAAGAGGTTGGGATGATTTGGTTTAGGATTTTTTCGGCTTATAATGAGCGATTCGGTTTTGTTTTGGTTAAAGGTAAACAGCCAAGTTTTAGCCCAAGATTCAATTTCACTAAGATCGCGGTTGTACTCATTTGCTGCTAATACGGGATTTTCTACTATAACGTTTAAACTAGTGTCGTCGGCAAAAAGTCTTATATTAGAGTTAATTTCTTTAACAATATCATAAATATAAACTGGGAATAGTATCGGCCCTAGTATTGAGCCTTGTGGCACGCCAGCTGTAATGTGTTGAATTTGTGAATGAGAACTATGTAAGACTACCCTCTGTTTCCGGTCACTAAAATATGAGGTGAACCATTTATGTAGTTTTCCATTTATACCAATGTTGTTTTTTTTTAATTTATGTAATAACCATTTATGCCATACTCGATCGAAAGCGTTTGAAATATCACAAAATGCAATTCTTATTTCTTTACCCTCATCTTGAGCTTTACATATGTTATTTTAAATCTACAGAAGTTGATTAACGGTAGAATCTGATGGTATGAAACCTGATTGAAATGGCGTGAGTACTTTATTGTCACAAAGAAAATTGAAGATATATTTCATGACACACCATTCCATTGTTTTTCCTATATAACTTAAAAGTGAAATGGGTCGATAATTAGAGGGATCTGACAGATCCGAATTTTTATAGATCTGGCATACGTTTGCAAGTTTCCAGTTTGATGGGAAATATCCATTACTTAAAAGTTTATTAAAATATTTAGACAAAATTGATGCTAGAACTACGGCGCCCTCTCTTAATAATCGTGGATGTACTAGATCTGGACCAGACGCTTTTGACACATTTAATGATTAAAGGATGTCTAACACGTCTTGGTCGGAAATAATGATTTCTTGTAGAGGATCAAATGTTGGTAAATGTAATGGGGGAACTGCACAATCGGTGTCATCAAGCGATGATTGAGCACAAAAATAATCGTTAAGTATGTTTGCTTTTTCTTGATCCGTGTTAGCTATTTTGTTATTATAAATAAGACTAGGAATAGAGTGAGATTAAATGTTGAGTTTCAAAATTTGTTTTGAGTATTTAAATCAGGTTTTTATGTCGACATCATCACTATTTAATTTATTTATCATCATTTTATCATATTGATTTCTAGCTTTTCGAATTTCACGTCGTTAAGTATGTTTGCTTTTTCTTGATCCGTGTTAGCTATTTTGTTATTATAAATAAGACTAGGAATAGAGTGAGATTAAATGTTGAGTTTCAAAATTTGTTTTGAGTATTTAAACCAGGTTTTTATGTCGACATCATCACTATTTAATTTATTTATCATCATTTTATCATATTGATTTCTAGCTTTTCGAATTTCACGTGTAACTTCGTTACGCTTAGCTCTGAACTTTGACCAGTAGAATTCCGAGTTATGAGTTTTAGCTTTACGGTGAAAGCGATGGCGTTGTCTTATTAATTTACGAATATTATTTGTAATCCACGGAACTTCGTGTGGTCGAATTGTACAAATTTTGTTTGGAATTGATTTTTCGGCACAGGAAATAATAGCAGTTGTTAGTTGTTCGGACGAATTATCAACACTATCTAAAGCTATGATTTCGTTTCAGTTATAAGCACGAGTACGAAATTTGTCGTAATCTCCCTTATTATAATTCCAAACTTTACGTTGATACGTATCGCTTTTAAACTTCTTGAAATTTGGGATTAAAACAATTGGCCAGTGATAACGGACTACTTCAGGATAAATGGGTCATTGGCGAAGCTTTTTATCACAATGCCAGGATTCTTAACAATGAACATATGAACATATCAATTAGCGAGTGTGAGGTTTCTGTGTAATGGGTAGGTTCGTTAATTATTTGATGAAAACCGTATGAGTCAATAAGTGATTGAATTTTGTTGAAGTTGCAAGTTTTGTTTAAAATGTTCATGTTGAAGTCACCAGTAATAATTATGTAAGTATTTTGTGTGTTGTTTGCGCGATCGAAGCTCTCTTCGATGAGATTAAAGTAATTTGCATTGGCATCAGGGGGGTCTATAAAAGCCTCCAAGGAGAATAGTATGTTTGTCAATTTTTATTTCTACCCATAACGTTTCTAATCCAGCTATTCTTAGATTTTGACATTCTTTACTACTTAAAGTGTCGCGAATATAGATGGCTACTCTGCCTCCTAATCTTCTGATTCTATCGGCGCGGTATGTTTTACTGAACTTTGAAATCATAATGTCATCATCAGAAATGTTGGGAGATAACCAGGTTTCGGTGAACACAAGAATATCGTAATATTGCGCTTCGGATTCAATTATTTCTATTTTTGGTTTAAGACTTTGGATGTTTAAATGCATTATACTAAACCCTTTGTTAAGTAAGTCTAAAGACGATGTCGAGTTGTCGGGGAGAGGTGGGCCTGGATTTGGATGAACATCTGCAGATACTATGATTTTGAATAATGTAAAACTTATGATTACAGAAAGAATAAGGCATGATGTTGTAAATATGCTCGCCGTTAGTTCTTTATTAGCTGCGAAAATTGAGGACATTATTATTTTTTCCTTAGATAAATGATTACTTTAGCAACAGAATGATCTCTGTAGAGACTGAAACATAAACTATAAAAAGGTATGGTATAATAGTTCATATGTAACAGGAGCATAAAGTATAAAAAATTAATCGTTCGAACGTGTTC
>JAZAYU010001240.1:0-69838 GCA_038501625.1 Corbicula japonica | reverse complement strand
TAAGTTCTGATAAAATAAACGGGTTTCTGTAAAATATATTTTAACACGGGGTTTTACATTTTACTTTTTGCGATATTGTCGTTTCGACTGCTTATAGTAAATACAATTACTGAGTCATCTAAGTTGGACCCAAACCTAAAATATGATTGTGTTGTACTGCGTTATGATAATGTGACTGTGACTTCACCGAAATAAAAGCATTGGCCAACCTACCGAACGAATCGGTCATTAATACGTTTTATAGTCATATCAAAGTATGGAGCTGTTTACTGAATTCACTTAAGAATGATATTTGAACAAATAAAGATCCCAAATACGTAATACCGACGAATTATTCTGTAGTCGAGGGCTTGCTGCGAAAAAAGGACATTCAAAAATAGTGTTTTGTTTTTGTTGCAATATTTGTATTCACAAAATAATTTATGTTAAGTGTTGAAAAAGCTACGTCGAATGTATGTGAAAATATGTGCGTGTCAAATATAAGATAATTTGTACGATTTATCACCGCTAAATAACAATTGTTTCTTAATAATATTCCCGAACAAACAAAAAATGAGAGAGAGAGAGAGAGAGAGAGAGAGAGAGAGAGAGAGAGAGAGAGAGAGAGAGAGAGAGATGATATCTTAAATTTGGGATTTTCAAATGAGCAAAAAAATTTAAAGAACAATTTAATTTGTTGGATATTTTCAACTATATAATCATTACTATGTTTTATTGCTGAAGTTGCACAGTACTCTAAAAACAACAGAAGGAACATTATCACAGTCTGAATTGTTTTCCCGTTTAATCTTACATTATTTTCCTGACCGCATTGTCTACTCAATTTAAAATCGTATAGTATCTTCCTGTTAGGCTTACTTATCACAGAACACATTGTTTTTTCACTTAAACTACTTTAGAAAACTACTTTAGAATTGCTATTGTTCTTGAAACATTGTATCAAGTAACACAATGTTTCTCTGAATTAAGTGATGCAAACAGAACGGAAGTTCGCAAACATCACTTAACTACCAAAAAAAAAGCGCATCTTGATGTCTTGGTTACTACGAATCTCACGGTTAATAGAAATTTGTTCAATACTTTATCACGTTAATTTCTGCAGCTTAAAGATTGAATCGATATTTGATGGTTTTCATTTGGGTATGGAAAACAGTTGGGTTGTTTAAACTGTGTGAAGCCCATCATTCAATCCTTATATTAACACTCATAAATACTCTCACTATTACAGAAATTATTGGAAGAAATCATGATATTACGGCTTTTTCGAATGGCTGTTGGAACAGCCAAGTTGGCGACACAGTGAAGACGGCACGCTTTTTCGCAGCAACAGGTGGCAAAATGTGCGTGCTCATTTGCATCACACGTCAAAACATTGTGCATCCTATGTAAAGGATAGACACCTCGTGGAGTGGTCTATTTTTCATAGGCCACTCCACGAGGTGTCTATCCGACTTAGACCACACAACTGCAAAACTCAGAAATTCTCGTGCACAAAGCAATGTATTGCCCAAACTTTACAAGCCGTTATACAGACTTATGTCATTTTCATATAAAAGGAGTCTCATCTATTTAGTGAGTAATGTCTTTGTTATTTTAGTCATTATTTAATCATGTTAAAAACTTGAGTAGTTTTAAAGTTAGTTTAATAGTTTTGTCATACATAAAAGAATCAAATGTTTGTATTTTTTAATATATGAATAATCCTATTCATATAACGAATCATAATTTCTGATGGTTAATAGTGTGACGTATAACTTGTAAAGGCGTGGCTACTGTAAAACAGTTCACAATTTTTTGGACGTTGCACAATGTTTTTACGTTTGACGTCGCCGAGCACGCACGTTTTGCCACGAGTAACTGCGATCATTCACTTTGTCGTCAACATGACTATTCCAACAGCCATCCGAAACAGCCGTAATATCACGAATTCTTCTAATAATTCCTATATTTATTAGAGTTTTTATGTGTGTAAATATAAAGATTGAATCGATATTTGGTGGTTTTCATTTGGGTATGAAAAACAGTTGGATTGTTTAAAGTACGCGTGAAGCCCTTCGGGCTTCACACACGTTAAACAACCCAACTTTTTTCCATACCCAAATGAAAACCATCAAATATTGATTCAATCCTTAAATGAATTAGTTTACCCTTTCAACAGTCAATTTGAAATTCGTAAGCTAACAATAACGAACAAAAACAACAACAACAACAACAACAACAACAACAACAACAACAACATCTTCATCATAATTAAAAACAACAACAACAACAACATGTCTGTACGTTTATAAATTTTGAAGTCGGGAACTGCTAAATATTGACTGTTAACTTCTCGTGAAATTGTGAAAACAATGAAAATTTATTGTATAAGTAAATATTTCCTTTTTTGCATTGTTAAAACTTGTAAATATTAAATATTGCAATCTTGTTATCATATATTAAGAGGGCCGTCCACAGTCCTCATTGTGCGTTCATTGATAAAAAAAGTTATCAAAATTTCAATAAAAGGAAAATGCCGTTCAATGAAACTTTGCACAAATAAATGTTACTAAATTAAATGTATTTTTATTTTGCATATGGTAAGACAAGTTAGAACAGTAAAGACAATAACGAGAGCTAACAATTTTCTAAACTTCTATCAACATAAATTCCCAAAAACTAAATTTCCCACATGAGTAATAAGATACTGACATGATATGTAAAAAGAATTTTAGGGTATTTTATGTCGAGCTTTTTTTCTTTACTGTTCTAACTGTATATATGTAAAATTAAGATACTCTAAAACCGATTATTTGGGCAAAATGTTATTGAACTGCGGTTTGCCGTTACATATATTTTTATTTTTTAAATTTTTTATTGTTAGTGCAATGAGGACTGACGAAGGCTCTTAAAATTGAAACCAAATACACGTTGTATGTTTATTTAGTTTGTATGCTTAAACGTCCACTTTGTACTCTTACAATTGTCACAAACATGTATCGATAGCACAGTATGACACTTAGCTTTCGGTCGTCCATTTATTAATATGAGGTAGTAAACGAGATGCACGTGCTTCACGAACCATCGTAGACAACGCCAAAGTGTTGTCTACGGGATTTAGACAACGGTAATATTGGCCACTGATTGGCCAGTGGACAGTAGCTGTGGTCTAAATATTGTGAGCAGCGTTTACTGTAGCCACGCCTCTTTAAGTAATACTACACACTGTATACCATCAGGAATTATTATTCGTTTGGTGAATAAGACTTTAACGCAGAGGATGAAGTTGAAGTGTAAATATATAGTGACGACGTCTTACATGTAACGCACGACCTTTATCTTGACGTTGTCGTTTCATGGCGTATATGATAGAAGTGTTTTTAAATTTGAAATACGTCAAAATTTTATTCATTAACATAATCTGTTAATCTGTCCATTTTCAATATGAGAGATTGAATTTAATAATTTCGTAAAATAATCATTTTGAGAAATTATTACCATAACGGACGTTTTTGCCTGGCGCCTCTCTGCATGAACAAAGCCATCAGTGACAATAAGAATGATAACTCCTATTTCGTTATTGTAAGAGTTATGTTCCTTTCAAATGGCTTTAATATGGAACTTTATGTAGTTTCAACTAAAATATTTCGTATTCCCATAGGGCACAAATTCCCAATATTCAATGCCAATTAAATATGATTTCTGTCATCTTACTTCCTAGACAAGAATATATTGGTGCGAAGATCTGCATTCCATCTATTCAAAAACACACAGGGGGTGAACTTACTTGTAAGAAAATTACTGATCTCAAACCATACTTTAAACGCGGAATCGCAAATACGGTTCCACAATCCCTGCAAACAAGAGACCCTCGGATGAAGAGAAAAGTGCTCATATATTAAAACGGACTATACGGACCACGGAGGAATACTGCGTTATTTTGGTGTAATGCAACCTTTAAATGAAAATTCGAAGTGATAATCCTCTTCATTAAGAAAAAACGAATAATACAGTAAACGAGGAAAGGCTGGTCAAGTACCGGTCGAAAAACAACAGTCGCCGCCTTGATTACCATATATGGGTTTGCAAAAATCAATAGTCAAACTGAAAGAAGTTATGTCATTCAATGGCTCGTAAACATGTAGTGAGATAATACTTTAGAAAATGAAGTTTCTTTTTTTTCGGAAAACTCCATGCGAACATAACTGACTCTCTGAATAAAACCTGTCCTTGGGTTAAGAAAACTAGGGTTCATCCGTGGAAGTTCCATTTTTACCCTTTACCTCAAAAATAAATATTTAACAAGTTTTAGCTTTCCAAAAAGCTAGTCGGTCATTAGCATGACATTTTAACAAAAAAATTTCGTTAGAATGTTGGTATTTAGTTTAAACATATTTTATTGCCAATATTTAAAGCAAATTGGTTTGGGCCACAAGTGCTTAACACGTTATAAAATTGGCCCTCACCATATACAGATATGACAATTTTACATGGCAGTATGATCCAATAGAATATAATGTGACATTAATTAACAAACATTTTATTATATAGTTACCTTAAAGCATGTAATGAAATATCAAAAGTTCTGCCCACCTGGTATTTATTTAGAATTTCAGCCGTGTAATTTATATGCTCGCTCTCGTCACACATTTTTGTTTCGATTTTAATGATGTTAAATTCATTGTATGACAGTGCTTATTAATGTGGCCTTTTGTGAGGCCGCGGCGTCGTCGGCGGCTGCGTTGGCGGCTGCGTTGTCCTGTAGCCCCTTGACGTAAATATGAAACTTAATGTTGCCTGTAAGTTTGTAAGTATTTGACCTATTGACTTAATAATTAAAATATATCATCTGCATGTATAAAGCCATCTCCGACAACAAAAATGATCACTCTTGTTATATTATTTTTTGTTATGCCCCTTTCAAATGACTTATATATCGAACTTAATGTTCCATGTAACATTGAAAGTTCATGTCTTTTTTTATCATAATACTTGAAATATATCATTTTTTCCAAAAACAAAGCAATCTCTGACAACAAGATCGATAATCCCTGCTTCAATATTTCGGAGTTATGCCTTTTAAAAGACTTAAACATAATATTGCCTATAAGTTTGAAAGTTCTTCTTCTATTATCTTAATTGTTTGAATACGATATGAAGGCGCCAGGCAGGAACATCCGTTATGGTAAAAAAGACGTTACCGCCGATAAATGACGTCAAAGTGAGTTCATGAGAATATCGGCCTAATTCAGATATATGATTCGCAAATGCTCGGAGATTTCGTGAGATGATTAAGAGGAATATATCTGTTGTATATTACCAATATATAACAAATACTAATGTATAAATCAAATGTATTTTTATCTTAATTAACCGAACTAAGTTCTGATAAAATAAACGGGTTTCTGTAAAATATATTTTAACACGGGGTTTTACATTTTACTTTTTGCGATATTGTCGTTTCGACTGCTTATAGTAAATACAATTACTGAGTCATCTAAGTTGGACCCAAACCTAAAATATGATTGTGTTGTACTGCGTTATGATAATGTGACTGTGACTTCACCGAAATAAAAGCATTGGCCAACCTACCGAACGAATCGGTCATTAATACGTTTTATAGTCATATCAAAGTATGGAGCTGTTTACCGAATTCACTTAAGAATGATATTCGAACAAATAAAGATCCCAAATACGTAATACCGACGAATTATTCTGTAGTCGAGGGCTTGCTGCGAAAAAAGGACTTTCAAAAATAGTGTTTTGTTTTTGTTGCAATATTTGTATTCACAAAATAATTTATGTTAAGTGTTGAAAAAGCTACGTCGAATGTATGTGAAAATATGTGCGTGTCAAATATAAGATAATTTGTACGATTTATCACGCTAAATAACAATTGTTTCTTAATAGAGAGAGAGAGAGAGAGAGAGAGAGAGAGAGAGAGAGAGAGAGCGATGATATCTTAAATTTGGGATTTTCAAATGAGCAAAAAAAATTAAAGAACAATTTAATTTGTTGGATATTTTCCACTATATAATCATTACTATGTTTTATTGCTGGTTGCACAGTACTCTAAATACAACAGAAGGAACATTATCACAGTCTGAATTGTTTTCCCGTTTAGTCTTACATTATTTTCCTTACCGCATTGTCTACTCAATTTAAAATCGTATAGTATCTTCCTGTTAGGCTTACTTATCTCAGAACACATTGTTTTTTCACTTAAACTACTTTAGAAAGCTACTTTAGAATTGCTATTGTTCTTGAAACATTGTATCAAGTAACACAATGTTTCTCTGAATTAAGTGATGCAAACAGAACGGAAGTTCGCAAACATCACTTAACTACCAAGAAAAGCGCATCTTGATGTCTTGGTTACTACGAATCTCACGGTTAATAGAAATTTGTTCAATACTTTATCACGTTAATTTCTGCAGCTTAATTAAAGATTGAATCGATATTTGATGGTTTTCATTTGGGTATGGAAAACAGTTGGGTTGTTTAAAGTGTGTGAAGCCCATCATTCCATCCTTATATAAACACTCATAAATACTCTCACTATTACAGAAATTATTGGAAGAAATCATGATATTACGGCTTTTTCGAATGGCTGTTGGAACAGCCAAGTTGGCGACACAGTGAAGACGGCACTCTTTTTCGCAGCAACAGGTGGCAAAATGTGCGTGCTCATTTGCATCACACGTCAAAACATTGTGCACCCTATGTAAAGGATAGACACCTCGTGGAGTGGTCTATTTTTCATAGGCCACTCCACGAGGTGTCTATCCGACTTAGACCACACAACTGCAAAACTCAGAAATTCTCGTGCACAAAGCAATGTATTGCCCAAACTTTACAAGCCGTTATACAGACTTATGTCATTTTCATATAAAAGGAGTCTCATCTATTTAGTGAGTAATGTTTCTGTTATTTTAGTCATTATTTAATCATGTTAAAAACTTGAGTAGTTTTAAAGTTAGTTTAATAGTTTTGTCATCCATAAAGAATCAAATGTTTGTATTTTTTAATATTTACACTTCAACTTCGTCCGTTACGATGAAGTCCTATTCATATAACGAATCATAATTTCTGATGGTAAAAAGTTTGACGTATAACTGGTAAAGGCGTGGCTACTGTAAGACAGTTCACAATTTTTGGACGTTGCACAATGTTTTTACGTTTGACGTCGCCGAGCACGCACGTTTTGCCACGAGTAACTGCGATCATTCACTTTGTCGTCAACATGACTATTCCAACAGCCATCCGAAACAGCCGTAATATCACGAATTCTTCTAATAATTCCTATATTTATTAGAGTTTTTATGTGTGTAAATATAAAGATTGAATCGATATTTGATGGTTTTCATTTGGGTATGAAAAACAGTTGGATTGTTTAAAGTACGCGTGAAGCCCTTCGGGCTTCACACACGTTAAACAACCCAACTTTTTTCCATACCCAAATGAAAACCATCAAATATTGATTCAATCCTTAAATGAATTAGTTTACCCTTTCAACAGTCAATTTGAAATTCGTAAGCTAACAATAACGAACAACAACAACAACAACAACATCATCATCATCAAAAACAACAACAAAAACATAAATAATAATAATAATAATAATAATAATAATAATAATAATAATGTCTGTACGTTTATAAATTTTGAAGTCGGGAACTGCTAAATATTGACTGTTAACTTCTCGTGAAATTGTGAAAACAATGAAAATTTATTGTATAAGTAAATATTTCCTTTTTTGCATTGTTAAATTTGTAAATATTAAATATTGCAATCTTGTTATCATATATTAAGAGGGCCGTCCACAGTCCTCATTGCGCGTTCATTGATAAAAATAGTTATCAAAATTTCAATAAAAGGAAAATGCCGTTCAATGAAACTTTGCACAAATAAATGTTACTAAATTAAATGTATTTTTATTTTGCATATGGTAAGACAAGTTAGAACAGTAAAGACAATAACGAGAGCTAACAATTTTCTAAACTTCTACCAACATAAATTCGCAAAAACTAAATTTCCCACATGAGTAATAAGATACTGACATGATATGTAAAAAGAATTTTAGGGTATTTTATGTCGAGCTTTTTTTCTTTACTGTTCTAACTGTATATATGTAAAATTAAGATACTCTAAAACCGATTATATGGGCAAAATGTCATTGAACTGGGGTTTGCCGTTACATATATTTTTATTTTTTTAATTTTTTATTGTTAGTGCAATGAGGACTGACGAAGGCTCTTAAAATTGAAACCAAATACACGTTGTATGTTTATTAAGTTTGTATGCTTAAACGTCCACTTTGTACTCTTACAATTATCACAAACATGTATCGATAGCACAGTATGACACTTAGCTTTCGGTCGTCCATTTATTAATATGAGATAGTAAACGAGATGCACGTGCTTCACGAACCATCTTAGACAACGCCAAAGTGTTGTCTACGGGATTTAGACAACGGTAATACTGGCCACTGATTGGCCAGTGGACAGTAGCTGTGGTCTAAATATTGTGAGCAGCGTTTACTGTAGACACGCCTCTTTAAGTAATACTTCACACTGTATACCATCAGGAATTATTATTCGTTTGGTGAATAAGACTTTAACGCAGAGGATGAAGTTGAAGTGTAAATATATAGTGACGACGTCTTACATGTAACGCACGACCTTTATCTTGACGTTGTCGTTTAATGGCGTATATGATAGAAGTGTTTTTAAATTTGAAATACGTCAAAATTTTATTCATTAACATAATCTGTTATGTAATCCATTTTCGATATGAGAGATTGAATTTAATAATTTCGTAAAAGAATCATTTTGAGAAATTATTACCATAACGGACGTTTTTGCCTGGCGCCTCTCATATCTGCATGAACAAAGCCATCAGTGACAATAAGAATGATAACTCCTATTTCGTTATTGTAAGAGTTATGTTTCTTTCAAATGGCTTTAATATGGAACTTTATGTAGTTTCAACTAAAATATTTCGTATTCCCATAGGGCACAAATTCCCAATATTCACTGCCAATTAAATATGATTTCTATCATCTTACTTCCTAGACAACAATATATTGGTGCGAAGATCTGCATTCCATCTATTCAAAAACACACAGGGGGTGAACTTACTTGTAAGAAAATTACTGATCTCAAACCATACTTTAAACGCGGAATCGCAAATACGGTTCCACAATCCCTGCAAACAAGAGACCCTCGGATGAAGAGAAAAGTTCTCATATATTAAAACGGACTATACGGACCACGGAGGAATACTGCGTTATTTTGGTGTAATGCAACCTTTAAATGAAAATTCGAAGTGATAAGCCTCTTCATTAAGAAAAAACGAATAATACAGTAAACGAGGAAAGGCTGGTCAAGTACCGGTCGAAAAATGTACGGATTCACATTTTTATATCTAAAGACTGCTAGTTTGTTGAAAATGTCTCAGGTTTACCATTTCACTTGGATAATATTTGGAGAAATGATGCAGATCAACACCAAAAGTATGATTAAACCGTTTGAACTTTTTGATAGAAAGTTTAAGTCAATAACAATATCAGCGTAAACTTTATAATACTTGGAATAATTGTGTTTCACGGAATTCATTATCTTCGACCTGTTCTGTGGAATATAGCATGAACATAATCTTGGCTGTCGGCAATTTATATAATAACTGATCTCTTAAAATTCTACAGTAGCATTGTATGTCTTCTCTTGCACGTACATGCAGGTCGACTTTGATTTACCGGGGAGCGGCGCGAACTGGCCAGTCTCGGCTCAGCCATAATGTATCCCGACTTTGCCGATAATTTCTTATCACTCGCATGGAATACTTCCAGGTTATACCCTTTACATGATAATTAAACATGGAAATTCTGTAGGCTTCGCTTATAGTGCTTACCGGTGGCGTCGATATATTATAAAGTTTAACGCAAATAAGACAGTTACTGTTTCGCCATTCGCAAATATTTGTCTGAAACGCAAACTTGCAAAAATAAATGTTTTTATCTCAGATTTTTGTTACAATTATTGTACTTTATACTTTAAATATTTTGCCCCTGTTAAAATGAAGCTTACATAGTTTTGTTATTCGTGAATAAATAGATCGTCTATTACTGAGGGTTACATGAACGTACCCATGAAAGCAATCAAAATTGAGCTTAACCGTGTAAACGGTTCCTCGCGAAACCCCTACCCTAATGTCTGACCTCACATACACACACTATGATCTTGTTCGGTCTTAAGTCAATGGTAAAACAATCGCATTATTTTTACAAGTACAGTAAAATAGACAACACAAGCAATAACGTCTTTATGTATTGTACAACAATATTGACCTGGCACTTCATTAATTTTCGTAAAGGTCATTGAATAAACACGGGTTTCAGCGAAAACAGCGATATATTATTCAATTTACACCTCAGTGAGGGGTATTGGAATAAATGCCGGACTACCGATTGTAACATTTACGAAAAATAACGAATATGGGGTCAAATGCAAGAGTGCCAGGTCAATATTGTTGAACAATAAACGGCGATCGTAAAGAATAAACTACAAGACAGCTACCCTTTGAATTTGTTTTCCGGCTAAGAAAGAATACTTGTGAAACACCTTGAAAACAGTGACATAATGCCAATATTTTGGTCATCGAAGTAATTCAAAACATTTAATTTTTCGTTGTAACAGTTTTAGAGAAAATCGTCTTAACAATAACAAAAAACAATCAATGTGATCAGCACAAAGTTCAAGTGAAATTAATAAATGCATCAACATACGAATACATTTCTTACCGTCTCCTAACGGTCACTGACCTGATTTGCGGACCTAACGAGAACTACACTATATGAACGTTGGTAATTAATACTGACTATGTAAATAAGCGTCGCTTGTCTGCTAAGTGTACAAATACTCATTGACTGTGGAAAGTTCTGTGGTACCGCTATGACCTAGGAGGCATTAATGTTAGTACATATTCATCCAGTTTGACGGTACTAAACAACTGCATTATCTCTACACGTCCTGAATAAAATTATAAATTAAGTATACAAGAAACATGATTATCTACATTAATGTCTTTTCTTTAAACGTCTTCTCTATAAATCAAGCAATCAAACGTCAGCCTATACACTATCCTTTTGCATGCGTCTTAGTCTATAGTCTAAAGTATCCGTTCTGGACCGTGTGTCCCTGTTAACCGGTGTTCAGGCTAAAGAGCTCATGTTTGGTCGATTATAATATGTCGGTCATCAGGATGACCGACAAAAAAGGAAGATTGAGACAATTAAAAATTTTGGAAAGACATTGGATATAGTGCCTTTATTATAGATATAACAGAAAATGTATACAGTCTACCGTTTTATTCTAAACCACAGTTGGAACAGTAAGATAACAACCTTACTGCAAGAAAGAACCAATTTTTGTTGAGGAGGCCATTTCGAACTTATTGGATAGGGGATTAGTTGAAAATGTATAGAGCCACCATATATTGTTAATCCTGACAGATTCTGTTCAAGCCAATGGGAAAATGAGATTGATATTAGATCTCAGGATAGTTAACCAACATCTATGGAAACAATCTATAATATTAAGGTTAGTTTTAGAATATTTGAAGCCAAATTCTTTTAAGTTTTACATTTAACTCAAGTTTGATATTCATAGCGCCTATTATTTTGTCTCAATTTATTCCCCACATACTGTTTATCTGGGCTTAGCATGGCAAAGTAAACAGGTTGAAAACAAGTTTTTTTTTAATTTTTAGTACTTCCATTTGGAATTTCAAGTGCACCATATGGTTTTGTTAATTTAACAAGGCCTCTTAACCCCAAATGGAGAGGTGAAGGAAAACGTTTTGTTATAATATCTAGACAATGGTTTTGGTTGTAATGATACAAACGATCTTTGTTTAGAAATGGCAAATTCTATTAAAAAAGATCTGATTATCTTTGGTTTTGCAAATGTTGAGAAATCTCAGTGGGAGCCCGTACATGAAATTAAATTCCTAGGGTCATGTTTAAATTCTAAGGAATTTACTATTTCTATATCTAAAATGACAATCAATATAGTAGTGAACATGATGTGAGAGATTGTAAATAGTATGAGACAACATATACGAGTTCATATTTTAAAAAGTTGCCAGTTGTGTAGGGCAGATTATTTCTTTGTCAATTGTAGTTGGAAATTTGTGTCAGTTTATGACAAGATATTTGAGTATTGATTTTTCTTTAGCACCAAATTGGTCATTTTTCATAAAGTTATCTACACAGAGTTTGGAACCAGTTATTGTTTTGGAAGAAAAATTGACTGAAATCAAATTCAGGCATCTGAAGCACAATCCTTACACCAAAATTATATTTGCAGATGCAAATGCAAGAGGTTATTCTGGACATGAAGTGAATAAACCAATGGTATGGTTCATGGGGCTTGGGCCATTGAGGAGGCTGTGAAATCTTCCACTTGGAGGGAACTTATGGCAGTTTTTAAAGTGCTTTAAGCTTTAAGTATCATTCTTGGTTCAAATAGAGTTAAGTGGTTCACAGGCAACCAAAGTTTTTGTAGCATTAATGGAAAGGGATCAATGAAAACAAAATTACAAGATCTTGCTTTCAAAATTCATTCATATTGTGTTAAATATTCAATTATTGTAGACATGCAATGGATTCCCAGGGGAAAAGAACCAAATTGCAGATTACCTTTGAAAAATAGCAGAAAAAGATGATTGGGTGTTATCTCCCTTTATAATTGATCTCATTATTTAAAAATTGGGTACCATTGATATTGATTGGTTTGCTTCTCCTCACAATGCTAAGCTACCTGTATTTTATAGTAGATTCTGGAATGAGTTTTGTGCAAATTGGAATGGGAAATTTGGTCTTTTTGTACCACCTGTAAGTGTTACACTTGTAACTAGAGTACTCTCTAAAATGTTGAAAGAAAATGCCACAGGAATCATGGTTATTCCTTTATGGTAATCTGCTCCATTTTGGCATCTTTTATGGAGGGGCAATAATTTTATTGATTATGTTGTGGATTGCATGGATCTGCCCACACAGAAAGAATATTATGTTACATGTAAAAATGGTGCAGGAATTTTTGGAAATGAGGACCTGTCATTTAGAATGTTAGCATTAAAAATGATATGCTGAAATCTGTTTCACCATTTTGAATGATTAGTGCTTCTACTAATAAAAATTATTAAGAATATTTTATTTGTTGGCGTGGCTGCCATTATAACTGCTAGACGGTGGAGTTGATTGGATTGCCCGTCTTGGCTGACAAGCCATTATAATTTGTGATAGGAATTGTTAGAAATGAGGACCAGTCATTTAGAATGTTAGCAATAAAATAATAGATCTATGTTGAAATTTGTTTCCCAATTGTGAATTGTTAGTGCTTCTACCAATAAAGAATCATGTATTTGTTGGCGTGGCTGCCATTATAATTGCTAGACGGTGGAGTTGTGTCGATTGCCCGTCTTGGCTTACAAGCCATGATAATATGTGATAAGATGGTAGAAATAAAATTGGAAGATGTTTGTGTATTATAAAATATTGTTACATGAAGAAATGTATGACAATTATTTGTTTATTTTCTAAATATGTTTTTCCAGTGTTTCTCTGATGATATTGAAGTTACCAGAAGTGCTGGCTGAGAAGGTGCCGCTTATCCCGGAACTACTGGTGTCAGCCCGAGCAGATAGTACAACAAATAGTTAGATGAACGTTTTTCAAGATGGAGGTTTTGGGCATCTAGTAATTCCGTTGGAGAAGAGGACATCTTACCGGCTAAGCCTTTTATGTTTGCATTATATTTGTCTTCACTTGTCCAGAGTGCAAGTACGCCAAGTCCTGTGATTAAAGCATTTTACAGTGTAAAATATTTGCATGATTTATATGGACCGAAATCTCCTACAGAATCTACTCTAGTTAAAATCTACTGGAGTCAGCCAAGAAGGATTTCTCATTCAGTTGTAAAGAAGGAACTTATTACTTCAAAAATACTTGGTGACATGTAAGATAGACTATTTCAAGTTGGAAATGTGAAAAAACAGAACTATTTGTGCTTGTTTTTTAGCTTATGCAGGGTTTCTCCAAAGTTCTGAACTGTTAAATATAAATACTCAGATGTTGTCATACATTCTTCACATTTATGTATATTCATATAGTTTACTAAAACTGATCAATACAGAGAAGGTGCCTGGGTTGTAATAGTCAGGACAGGTACCAGATTGTGTCCAGTAAGTTATCTGGAAAAATATTTTTTATGGACAGGATTGTCTGATATTACATGTAATTATAATGCTTATATATTTTCTAGAACTGTGTTTGAAAACAATACATATAATTTAAGAAATATTGATAAGCATATCTCATATACTACATTAAGAGGGCTGTTTATTGAAGCATTTTCACCACATGTTCAAGATATTGTAAATATGGTTTTCATTTTCTGCGTGCAGGTAGAGCCACTTCGGCTGCAAATAATGGTATTAAGATAGATTATTTTAAAGGCACCGATGGTGGAAGAGTGATAAAGTCGAGATGGCTTTATCAAGACTCTTAAAGAAAGGCTTTTAGTATCACAAACATTGGGTATCTGATTTGATTTTATATTGAATTTAACTGATAGAAACATTGTTATCATTGTTATCATTATTATTATTTTGATCTGGTACTCCTCGTTCAAAATTTCCCCGTTCTTTAAGATTCATCAATGTCCAAGCGCTCCTATACAAATTAATAAATTATAATTTAAGTATTTGCTTATTTGTTGTAGTAAAGTAGGGACGGTGAGGTCAGGGGAAATGAATTTTCCGACGTTTGAACATAGTGAATTAGTTGGAAAATGATTTCCCCTGATTGGTCAGTCTCTACTTGTTTTGTAGTCACGTGACCAGTGGTTACTTCGTTAGGTCCGTGTTAGGTATTGTCATTCAGCGTTGGACACTTCAAGTGTACAGGTTCAACTTTACTTTTGATTTTAGGAAATTAATTTCCATTAGAACTAGATCAGAAAAATAACAGTAATTTGATGTCAATGAGTAGAGCTTCTACTAGAAACACAGATACATTGTAATGATTAGACATTCGTGAATGAAGAACAATATATGTACAAGCTATGTGTATGTTTCCTTCAGGTTGATTGATGTTAAGATGGTGTTTCAGATTGATGTTAAGATGGTGTTTGTTTTGTATATGTATTGAAAGATGGATGATTGAAATGTACACAGCAATGTCCAAGCGCTCCTATACAAATTAAGAAATTATTAATTGAGTATTTGCTTATTTGTTGTAGTAAAGTAGGGACGGTGAGGTCAGGGGAAAGTGACAAACTGAACTCAGTAGTTCGGTAGGAGTAAAGTGCACAAAATAAAAAGCTTACAAGTTCTTATTTTGCCACTGGCGGTCATATTTTATGACTTCTTGAAATTTGATTACGTACTTCTTGCGTATACACGAAAAAACTTAAACGCGTACGATTTCGTATACAAGTTAATAAGTACAACATTCAAGTGGGTGCAACAAGAACAAGACGGTACTAACACAAAATCAGATTGAGCGTCATGCATACAAAGGTGTAAGTGAAGCAACTAACTACTACTTTGTAAATATGATGCAGATAATTTACCGCGAATTATAATCAACGCAAATTTTGTATTCATCAACGAAGTTCTGAATATGTTTCTTTGAATTGTTAATCGTTTTAAATATAATGCATGTTATAATGTATTATGATTTCGCTTAATGTTTCTGACGATATTCTAAATTTCAGAAACAATTTTTAATACGAAGCGCAAGAAATTTATTTTATAATCTTCTGTTTGATCGTTCAAAATCTTATAAACCTTTTTCCTGAATGTTTAGGTTTTTTAAGCTTTGTTCAGTGTGGCATCCATTTATTACTTCTATAGGTGTTTTGAAGGCTTTAAATTTTTCCTTGTGCTTTGAAAGTCCTAATGTCCGAAGCCATTCATCCATATCATCCTGTAATGAAATGCAAATTGTATTTTCAATTTTGAATGAAAGTGATTTCAAACAAAATCATGAAACATAACTGCTCACAAATCACTTAATCAATAAAAACATTTACAAACACGCACGCATTCACATTAGATGACCGGAAGATATCTATTTGGTTTCCAAGTTGCTTGATTTTAATGTACGAGAGATTTTGTTATGACATTATGTACACAAAAAAGGGTTGTTATTTAACATACTAAAGGCTGTTTTAAACTTTCGTTGATGATTAAATTTCTGTTGTATGTTAATACTTGCTGAGAAAAAAAAGAAAATATAGATATTAAATCTTGTGATCATTAATAAATACTAAAAAGCAATAATAATGACAATAGCTATAACATTTATTTGATATGTCCTTCTCTTTAATTCAAAATTAAATTTGGTTACAATTACTTGTTATCAGTCTACTCAGTCACTCGTTTTGCTTTTTATTCTCATTGCACTCTTGCAATTGTATCTTATATATAATTTTATCAAATCTTGAATAAATGCAATGTTCATTTTGTACCTTAATGCAAAGCACGCTTCCTGTTAAATCAGTCAACCTTAGACGTTTTTATTTTGTTTATTTCATTGAAAAAATGCAACTCAAACATGTAAATTTGAAACGTTTTAAACTAAATATGTCATAGTGCAAATAATAGCACTTTTTTTATAAAATGCATAACTTGTATTGGCAAACGATCTTTCATCAATACGGAATTGTAGTACGTTTTTTTAAAGACAAATCAATACACCGGTAGGGGACTATGTTATAACACTGAAAAAAAAATTATATGACCTTTACCTAAAAATTTTGGCTTCATCACGACCATGTCACAAGCAACATAATATTAAAGAAGGATGAAGAAATATTAAAAAATGACAGTTCATGCCTACTTTACGTTTTCTTGGCAGGGCAGATGGGCCGCAGGACAAAGATGTCCGGTTGTATCGACATGCCTTTGAAAAAGGGACAAAAGTTGGTTTAGAAAACCGCGCAAATCGCATTAAACCGGCTTTTTCTTTTATACTTCTGTGATAAATATTATATACTAATTTAGGGACTAGTAAAGTATGATAAAAAGAGTTGAAATATGTACACAATGCCAACCTACCCACCTTATTTGTATGTTTATTTGAAAATCAGGCTCACAATGTTCACATAAGTTCAGCCAAAAGGGATACCGAGGCCTTGATTCGGACGAATTGAATTTTATATTGGACCTGTAGGCAATGCATCATACAAAGTATATGCCCTATTAATCTTAAAGTTCGGGAATGAATGATTTTAACTGGTGTATTTTTAGTTGCTATAGCAATAAGAAATGTTTATGCAACAGAAAAACAGAGAATAACAGTATATCTTTAGACCTTTATACAAAGAATATTGCTGCTAACTTTCAAGAGAACTGGATTAACGCTTGATAGTGATAACCATAACTGAAAACATTCAAACAAACTGTCTGTGTAAATCTTAAAAACAATTCCAAGGGCTGAGTCAAACGGAACCCAAGACCTTAACATGAATAAACGTAGTAGAGAACCTCTAGGACATGCATCATACCAAATAAAAGCCCTCTAGTCCTTGCAGTTTGTTAATAAATAATGTTTGAAATTTCCATTTGGTTGATTAAGCAACAATAATTATACATGTTGCTTAAGCAACAATAAGTAAGCATGATACACAATATTTGTTTAAGAAATAGACATACTTAATAAGTTTGATAAAACAATTAAAACACAAAAAATAATATTAAATGCCAACCCGTTACGTGATATTGAATAACAGGGCTCTCTGATTGTATGAGGAGACTTTTAATAGACGCCAAATTGATGAAAAAGAAAACGCTAAAACAATCTAGGAAGGTTTAAAAAAATAAAAACATTGCATAGCCGGTGTTATTAAAAATAAGTTTACTTGACATACCAAAAAAGGACAGCATTGTAACTTTGTTGTAAGCACTTGTAAACTTATTATGAAGTCGTTTTGCATTAAAAAGTTAAAGACCAGGTTCTAATTTAATTCGTTGGACTCAACGTTTGAATTTGATTTTTATTTTAAATAGTTTCAAATGATAAAAATGCTAAACGCTTAATAAAATAAAACAATATTTTAAATATATTTCAGACTAAAATACTTCCTTTTCAGGCATTGGTATTTTAAATCGTGAATTAATGTAAAGCCTGGACAGCAGTAAAACCTTGAAGGCTTTGTGTGTCCTTATCATAACTCTTAAACAGAATATAAGATAAGTACCTCCTATTGATAACATCTAGATAAATTGCTGAATAAGAGTCAGAACACTTGACACTTTCATACTAACCGGTACTATGCAGGAGACGTGAAAGTCTGGGAGTTTGTCTATTTCTTTCTTTATTTTCGATATGCGATCTTTGTCTAGAAATAATGAAGAAGGAAACGTCAGCAATAAATACGAAAACTATAAACATCTGCGGATATTGTTGATAGATCTTTACAAAGCATGCCATACTTGATAAAAGAAATGGCGATCAAAATATTGTCACATGTCTGCAGTCATTAGCAATCCTTAAGTGCATTTTTTAAATCAGTGTATTTTTAACACATCAAGATAATTTTATTAAAATAAGATGTGACTTTAAAGTTTTTTTTCTGATACGGTTTTAGCCTATATTCATGCAACAAATATGTCTATAACAGATAAAATTTGGTGAACAGTTTGCATAATTTAACTTTATTTTCGGTTAAATGACCAGGAACTATTGTTCTTGGTCAAAAAAACTATAGTTCAATTCGCTAATAATAGTTATATGCAGATTCATGTAACCATAGTTCTCGGTGTTGATTTGGATTTCGAGCATTTAACTAGAGTTTGAATATACTAAACAGTATTGTAAATTAAGGGCCGTTAAGTACGACGCATAAACATGTGTAAATATGGAGTTGCACTCAACGCGGAGTCAGGCGGTGTGGCATTAATATGCATTGCCATAACTTCTCATGAACAGCTCAATATTCGGTGGATTTTAAGTTCAATTTTCATATACGTTATTAAAACCAACGGATATAGACCATTAATCAGTCAAGCAGATTGTATTATTAAAAGGAATCAGTGTTCTTATGCGAAATACTCAGAGAGAGAGGAAAAGAGAGAACGGGTCCATTAAACGTACGATTTTAAAAATATTTAGTGTGCGTATTTTTTTTAACTATTAATGATGGATTGTTAAGTCTAAAACAGAAAAGGTCATGGTCTTAACTTTACACTTTCAGTCTTTGTTAAACGATTAAGTAGTCTCTGACCTAAATACTGGATGTAAACGATGATCTCACGATAAAACCGCCCCTGGACAAGCATACTTTGGGAATAAATCCTTGACAAGCAAATTGTCTCGATATCAATGTTAACCGTGTTGGTGTTAAAAAGATGCCGGTTCGCAAAAAAAATCTCAGAAATAGATGAAAAGGGAACTTCCAGTAATGGAAATGCTTTTTAGTGCCCACGCCGCCTAGCCCCCGGGTTGAGCGCAACTCAATATTAACACAAATAAATATTTACACCAATAAACAATGCAATGTTGATCCATTCCAAACGATGGTATGCTTATGGCGGTGAACATGGAACCTTTAAAGCGTTTTTTTTTTCAGATTGATACCATTCCATGTTCAGCGGCGTATGGTAAGATGTGACATTCATATAATTTAAATGCTGGTCTTACAGAGTTACCCAGGCTGAGTGCTTCTTTAATTTGTTAAAATTAATACTATTTAATTCTTTTTAATTCGACATTAATTTTTCCACCCATATCGTGTGTGCTGCGGTTTCTAAAGGACAATAAATCCTGATTAGTTACTTTCAATTTGTTTGTTGTTCCCTTTGAATATCGCTCGCTTTACTGCACTGCTGTATAAGATACAGCGATTTAATAAAAAGGGCACCAAATAATTCATAAACACTGTGACAAGACATTTCCTATCTGTCAGTTTCTGATCTAAGAAAACTGTGTCTTGGATCAAAGTGGAAGTTATGTAAAACAATACGGCTCAATTAACATATTGCAGCATATATTTTTAGTTAAAAATCTACATTTTTGTATTTTTTACTTTGTCACATCCACGTGTATTTAATTTGTTTTTGTTGACAGGAGTTGTCTTAAATACGGAGTTCAGATCTTTCCGCCGCACACTCTTACATACTGCCGATTCACATACATGTATTTTATTTCATTTGAAAAGTGCTGTCAAAATACGCGATGAATAATTGAAATCAAATACAGAATCCTACACTAGACTTGGAAAATAAACAATCGTTTGAACTATTGAAATTTAATGATCTTGATGTACATTCTTTGAAGCATTTTGATAGAATATACGTTTTAGTCAAGATGCCACTGTATAGGCCAGGACAATGTACATTTCTTGTAAAAATACAGAAGTTTGTCGTAGTGGAACAAGTTATGGAAGTTAGGGATTTGAAAATTAAACAAGTTTACGAGTACCATATAAAGATCCAGACCAACGAACTAAATAGGATTTCTACGTAATTTACTTGGTGTAAAGCTGATCAGAAATAATATCCAAACCACACCTGCAGTCTGTGTGTATGTTAATTTACTCTACTCTTTTAAGAGTATAGATCTAGTAGTAAGTAAAGACCAAACATTACGTTTGCCGACCACTCAGTACATTCAATTCTTTGATCTTTTGACTTTAATAAACTTTTAACGTAAGTAACACTTCCAGGAAAATACTTCGCTCAATGTGGACATTTTGTTTTGGATAGTATAAAGGAGAGGTTTCGCGCGTTGAAATTTCATATTAACGCCTATCCCTCTCCTGTGGCCTTCTTAAATTTACAAATGATCGTTCCCATGCTGTACCCTTTAACGATTTAATTTCTTCTGTCACCTTCTTAATACTATCTGCTATACCTGCCATTGGTTTTTATTATTGATGGTTTTTAACTTTTTATTGTGTTTTCGTGCTAGCGTGGGTGGAAAGTTCTGTATTTGTGTATGATATTTTATACTCATTATCATAAGCTAAGTAAGTTTGGCAAGTTGAAGGTAAAAACGTTAAAAATCTAAAACATTTTTCTTATGAATTTCATGCAATTGAACGTCTTTAATATATAGCACATTTATAAATTTTACATCAGATGAAACGGTTTATGTTTTACTACAATCTACAATTTAAGAAAATGGAATCTGTACATCACCCGTTACTATAAAATATTGTGAAAAACTTAAGTATTTTCTTAACGATACAATACTTTGTTTAAGCATGTAAATACTGTTTAATTAATGCAGGACATGCCGATTTTTTGTCATGCTAGTATCAAATTTCTTTCAAATATAAAATACAAAATTTAGTTTCAACCTGTAATGCCGATTTCTTTAAGATCATTTTCTGTCATCCCAGCTACGAACGATGTATTTTCATAACCATTGGCTTTAAAACATTGCTCTGCATTCTCCTTCAAAAGAAATATCAACAAATTCGCCAACATGCTAATACTATATCTTTGTATACATTGATAGAAAAAAACAAATGAGATCATTTTTTTCCATGACAGTGTTCAATTTTATTGTTCTATTTTTTGACAGTTTTTTTCCAAACATAAAAGGCTGCGAGTAATTTACAGAAAAAAGGAAACACTCGAAATACTAGAAATTTAAAAAAAAACTGACATGATAGAAAAAGTGAAACGTGCAAATCAGGAAAAGCCACACTTAACAAAAACAGCTTCTCGACACAGCGACTGAGACCAGAGCACCTGAAGTTAAGTATGCAAGAACACGAAAGCAATTATGAAAGAAAATCAAATGGGTACGATATTTGAGCAGGGTTTCATTAGGCTGCAGAAAGGCAATTTTAACTAATGAGTTTTTTTAAAACCTCATGACTTGAACAACAAGTGGAAGTCGCAGTGATCAACTAAGTGTTCTTTATTACCAAGAATATATGCCGATGCAGTACACTCCACATTATATGTGTCGGGATGACATAAACTAAAAGCTCGTCTGGTTTGGTGACTGTATTTTTAACAACTGATCTATACAAAACATACTCAAGAACGACGTCCGGTGACGTCGCCGTAAAAGGCGCCAAATATAACGTTTGTAACGTCGCAAAAATGCGCTCTTAATTATAAGAATATGTTAAGAACAATTTCGAAGGTCATTGGTTAATAATTATTTTAGGTAAAACCTGGCATACATGTACTTATATACTCTAATGTATTTACTTTATGTTAAACATAATTTATTTGATTATTTTGATATATACTGTTCAATAATAAAAATATCCACTTTTAATGCTTATATTCTAATTAAGGGTAACGCGACACTGTGAATGTTCGATTTTTTTTTTTAATTTTATATGGTATTTATTGACGATGACTCCAGCAAAAATCAGTTTTTCGATTAATCAAAAAGTTGCTTAAGATATTTTCCTTCTAAGGAAGCTATCAACGCTAGTTTTCTGCACTGACGTCAACGACGCTCGTCAAACACTTTTTCGTGGCTGGCTGATAATTGGATTTTTTTCAATTTCATTTATTCTTTTACATATGAATTGGCACTGAAAAAAACACGTTAAATATCTAAACAACTATTTGATTAATCGAAAAACGGTTTGGAGTCATCGTCAATTAATACCATACTAAATTTCATAAAAATATTCGAAAGTGTCGCATTCCAAAATAAGATATTTTTATTTAATCAGGAACGCTATAATGGTATTTTATTAATTAATCACAGTTGTTTATTAACTCATTATAATAATTTTCCACAACAAGACCTCAGCATCAGCTTATTGAATAACAATTGATAAAGGATTTTACTAGAAATGTGTCCATAGAACACGGATGCCCCCGCTATGCATCGTTGTCAGACACTCTTGTGCAATGATGAGAATAATAGCATTTCAAAGACAGTGATGTTCGAGTAATAATAAGAATATGCATAAACTTGAAGATCAAGTAAATTATTTGTATTTGTGGCACTGTTGTCTTCTTATTAAGGAAATGTCTGTGAAGAAGTTGGTGGTAATGCAATGCAATGTCATAGTGAACATTTGTGCCAAGTTATTTTGAAATCCCTTCATTCATAAAGAAATTATAGCCCGAACAAGTAAATTCAAGTTTTGGTAACTGTGACCTTGACCTTGGACTTACTTGCATTGGTAATGTACGCAACACACCGCCTTATCATGGTGAACATTTGTGCCAAGTTATTTTGAAAACCCTCCATTCAAAACAAAGTTATAGCCCAGACAAGAAAATTCTATTTTTAGTAACAGTGACCTTGACCTTGGACCTACAGGCATGGACATAGTACACGACTCACCACCTTGTCATGGTGAACATTTCTGCCAAATTATTTTGAAATTACACTATTCCTAACGTAGTTACAACCCTGACAAAAAATTCTATTTTAGTAACAGTGACCTAGACCTTGGACCTACAGGCATGGGCATGGCACGGGACACACCACGTTGTCCTGATGAACATTTGTGACCTTGGACCTTCAGGCTTGGGTATTGTGCAGACACACTGCCTTGTCATAGTGAACATTTGTGCAAAGTTATTTTGAAATCCCTCCATTCATAACAAAGTTACAGCCCAGACAAGAGAATTCTATTTTTAGCAACAGTGACCTTGACCTTTGACCTACAGGCATGAGCATGGTACGCGACACACCGCCCTGTCATGGTGAACATTTGTGTCAAGGTATTTTTAAATCTCCCCATTCATAACGAAGTTACAGAATAGACAAAAAAAATCTATTTTTAGTAACAGTGACCTTGACCTTGGGTCTACAGGCATGGGTATTGTGCGGACACACCGCCTTGTCATGGTGAACATTTGTGCCAAGTTATTTTGAAATCCCTCAATTCATAACAATGAAACAGCCCGGAGAAGAAAATTCTATTTTTAGTAGCAGTGACCTTGACCTTCGACGTACAGGCTTGGGCATGTACGTGACACACCGTCTTGATATGGAGAACAATTATACCAAGTTTTATAAAAATCAAATAAGAAATAACAAAGTTACAGAGCGGACACGATTTTGCATTAAAATTCTATTTTAAGTAACAGTGACCTTGACCTTGGACCAACAGGCATGGATATTGTACGCGACACACCGCCTTGTCATGCTGAACATTATTTTGTGCCAAGTTATTTTCGAATCCCTCCATTCATAACGAAGTTTAGGGCCAAGTGTATATTTTGCGTAACACAAAATGAAAGTGAACAAGATATATTCCTATTAAAACTAATGTAAATGGAATTATCAAAGGGCCATAACTTCTGAACGGAACATGTAAGAGCGAAACCCCACCTAAATGCACAACAAACATGTCAGGCCAAGCATTATGGTAAAGTTTTATTTAATTGCCACCAGAAGTGTAGGAGGAGTTACATTCACAA
The DNA here is from genome assembly GCA_038501625.1 of Corbicula japonica. Lineage (NCBI taxonomy): Eukaryota > Metazoa > Mollusca > Bivalvia > Venerida > Cyrenidae > Corbicula > Corbicula japonica. The sequence continues at coordinate 45,436 of JAZAYU010001240.1, read as the reverse complement.
GATATATTCCTATTAAACATTTGTTAATACTAAATTTATATAAATGTAAATGGAATTATCAAAGGGCCATAACTTCTGAACGGAACATGTAAGAGCGAAACCCCACATTAATGCACAACAAACATATCAGGCCAAGCATTGTGATAAAGTTTTATTTAATTGCCACCATAAGTGTAGGAGGAGTTGCATTCACAAGATATATTCCTATTAAAACTAAATTTATATAAATGTAAATGGAATTATCAAAGGGCCATTACTTCTGAACGGTACATGTAAGAGCGAAACCCCACCTTAATGCACAACAAACATATCAGGCCAAGCATTGTGGTAAAGTTTTATTTAATTACCACCCGAAGTGTAGGAGGAATTGCGTTCACAAGATATTTTCCTATTAAAACTAAATTTATATAAATGTAAATGGAATTATCAAAGGGCCATAACTTCTGAACGGTACATGTAAGAGCGAAACCCCACCTTTATGCACAACAACATATCAGGCCAAGCATTGTGGTAAAGTTTCAATAAATTCCCACCAGAAGTGTAGGACGAGTTGCGTTCACAAGATATATTCCTATTAAAACTTATGTAAATGGAAGTATCAAAGGGCCATAACTTCTGAACGGAACATGTAAGAGCAAAACCCCACCTTAATGCTCAACAACATATCAGGCCAAGCATTGTGGCAAAGGTTCATTAAATTCCCACCAGAAGTGTAGGAGGAGTTGCGTTCACAAGATATATTCCTATTAAAACTCATGTAAATTGAAGTATCAAAGGGCCATAACTTCTGGACGGAACATGTAAGAGCAAAACCCCACATTTATGCACAACACTATATCAGACCAAGCATTGTGGTAAAGTTTCATTAAATTCCCACAAGTAGTGTAGGAGGAGTTGCGTTCACGAGATATATTCCTATTAAAACTAATGTAAATGGAATTATCAAAGGGCCATTACTTCTGAACGGAACATGTAAGAGCGAAACCCCACCTTTATGCACAACAACATATCAGGCCAAGCATTGTGGTAAAGTTTCATTTAATTGCCACCAGTAGTGTAGGAGGAGTTGCGTCCACGAGATATACTCCTATTAAAACTAATGCAAATGGAAGTATCAAAGGGCTATAACTTCTGAACGGAACATGTAAGAGCGAAACCCCACCTTTATGCACAACAACATATCAGGCCAAGCATTGTGGTAAAGTTTCATTAAATTTCCACCAGTAGTGTAGGAGGAGGTGTTTAATTGATGAATGCTTTCTGATTTAATTGACCCAAAGAACTGGAGATCGATTTCATTCTCATAAATGCGATTATGTTATTGGAATCACAGACTTCTTTCTGAAACCCCTATTATAGCAAAGGGATAGATAACTAAGTTATGTTTGCATATTTTCAAAAACATTCTGTTTTTGCAATGTTTACAGAAATGCAATTTTGTTCAAACAAATAATTTTGATTTTTTGATTTCTAATTTTACAAAATTATAGATAGGAAAGTGGGTACCTTTTATTTTTTTCTGAGTGTAGAAACTATATAATCGCAAACGTTCGAATATTATGTCGCAGAACTTTTAATCAAGGTACCTGCAGAAAGACGTTTAAAACCGCTATAGGCTATGGTTAATATAAGCTTTTTCAAAATAGTTTTTACTTTCTTTGTACAGACTTACATCTTTCACATCAATTCTCTTTAGCCACAACGACACATCTTCATCTACCTGGCCTGAAATATATATATATATATATATATATATATATATATATATATAACTAGAGAGAGAGAGAGAGAGAGAGAGAGAGAGAGAGAGAGAGAGAGAGAGAGAGAGAGAAAGAGAGAGAGAGAGAGAGACTTAAAAGCATCATCATTTACATCATTTATCATTGCAAGAAATTAGCTGATGAGGGCAATTTAATGCCTACGTTTTATGATAAATCAAAATTCCCACAGAGGCGATGAATCGGTGCAAAAATAGATTTCGTGGACAATTTTCTGTAGAGTTTTACACATAATTCCTTTAATAATTTCCTGTTACTTAAGACTTTTTACTGTTTATGTTAGATCTTAGCAGCATTTTGCGTTGAACCTCATAGCTGTTATGTTGGAACCCTTCATAGTGGAGGAAAAAGAGCCTCATGAATGGGAGAAGAGTTTAGAGCGGTTCATATCGTGTTTCAATTATATAAGATGACTATAAATTTTTAAAACAAAAATTATGGTGATTTTTTGTTCGCATATATTATTTTGATAGAATGGAAATATAATATCAGTAACTTAAAATTGCTTTTACAAGAAAAAAGGTGTATTAATAAGTGGTAAGTAAGAGGTTGTGCTTTCGATCATAATTAATAATATAATAGACTTTTATTTCGCTAGTTAGGAAAACACGTGTTCTTACTTTTTTGTTGGGAAACACTTATCGTCTCAAGTAATGACAAAAGCTTTGTGAGTGCATTAGTTTTTACGAACTATAGCGTAGTCTGATACCTAAGGACTCTTTTTTCCTGAAAGCAGTGCATATTCTTTCGTGCTCGTTAACGATTTTAAACTGATCATTATATTTTACCGATAATACATTTGCTGAGAACAGAAACAAAACTTAAACACAATTATATTGCGTTGATATTTTCAGTACGACATACTTGGTTTCAGAATGCGTAATTCCCTTCTACCATCTTCTCCTTCGGATGGCCTGAAAAAGCAAATAATATCAATAATGCAGTTTTCCAAGTTTATCCCCGAAAGGATTCATGTTCGTGGAAGTAAGATATATATCAGTGAGATAAGTAACCAACGAAAAACCTTCAGACATAAAGGAACAGATCTAAGTACCAGTCACGGCGACATCGCCTAGCCAAGAGTGCTGTACATGGTTATAGACTTGCCATCCAAGTTCTCAATAAAGAAATCTTCCGGCAACGCCTATAAACCATAACTATCCACAAATGACCCTCTGGCTGCCTAGACATTTTACATACACTTATGTTTTACATATACAAACATGTGAGACAATTACATATACACATCTATTAGCATCGACTTTTACTGGAGGACTTCGTAGATACAAATATATGTTAGGTTACTGTTTATCTACCTCTTTGCTTTCTTAAGGAAAACAGTTTTGTCTTGTACACTAAGCTAAATATATTTATTTTATACTTGTCCTTTCTTTTATACTTTTCTTGTATTGGTGATTTGTTTTTGACGCTATCGTTTCCAGCATTTTGTTGACCTGTCTCATCCGTAGCCCTTGTTCTATCAGCATTACCAGAACAGAACAGAACAAAACCCTATTCACTCAAATCATAAGTACATGATATACGAGTGTACAATACAATATTCTGAAAAAACATATTCCTGGAAGCCTAAACAATCATAAAAAGATGGGAAACACTATGCTATTATGTCAAATATTATGTAATTATGTAGATTATTAAGGGATTTTTATCTACCAGTAATTTTCCATTAAGTCTCTACAACTTACAATATAGATGAAATAATGAATTTATTATCTGCCAAATTTTATAAAAAAAATTGTATGCAGTTGTTACTGGAACCCATTGTTCATTGTGCTTTGTATGCATTTTTTTTTACCAGTCACTGTTGAATCTGTAAGATCCTGTACTTCTTACATAAATTATGTATTTCCTATTTTTATCAACATTATATTAAATTTAGCAAAAAGATTCCCGTGATTTTATATGTTTCCTTTATTTTAATTTTTTTATTGTTTTGTGTGCAAAATAATGTGCGACTTCTTTTTGCGCCAAAGTTGACGTCGTTTATTTTGCTATGTGACGTCTTTTTTACGCCAAACGATGACGTGTTTGTTTAGTAAATTAAAATTACATCATTTTAACGCCAAAAAAAGATATTGTTTATAAGAGATGTTGATAAAATAACATTCACCTGAAGAAGAGTCGAATAACGCGAAGTGAAATATTGGAGTTTGTCTTCCTTTATTTGTTTATATTACATCGGTAAGCAATTATTTACTTTACACTGATGATAAGTATGGGGAGACTTTCTACGGCCGCCACATTGCACAAATCGCATTACTGTGAATTTCAAATGATATTGCCTATACAAGGGATCGACCGTACGGCGACAGTGCACAAGTATTGCGTTCAGTTTATATAAGCGAAGAAAAGGAATCGCTTTTGCAATTGCTTAATACGTATTTTAGTATTTAATAGATGACATTTAACGACTGTGACTTGTTTAACAATCGAGACATTTTATAATCAGGTATCGCTGGTGCAAGCCATTTTTAATAACGCCTTCTTTTCTCGGTGCTAAAGAGCAATCTAGTGCAGCGAACTTGCTTTAAGCAAGTTGTCAAACGATTGGAAATAAAAAAGTCACAAGTATAATAATTAAATAATGAAAAATATTATATGTGTATTGATGCCTACCTTTATAAATGCATTGTAAAAATATGGGAGTTGTAATTTAAAAATAAATAATACAATTCCCACATTAAACTATACAGCACTGTGAATTACTTGTTGTAATGTTAACATGCAAAAAGCACAATGTGTCGATGCAATTCTTTATTTCACTGCAAAGAACTTTCATTGAAATTTTATTGGATAATTTGCTATTGATGTATGCCCATATTTACTGATTGGCCGTAGATATGAAAAGAATGCGCCTTAATTTCCCCCTCTGGCCTGTCCACTTTGGTTTTCATTAGCGATTTGTTTTAATGTTCGGTAAAAAATGCATAAAGCTATGCGGACCTCATACGTTATTACCGTTATGCATATGGATAGCTTTAATTGTTACAGAAAGTAACTGCATACCTTGTCAAGAAACCAAATAACTATATAATACTAGCTATAAGGGATATATTCAACAAACTATTCTTATACCTTAATAGTATGTATTATTAAATAGCTATTACGTTTAAGACACTGTACTGTAATTTATGTTTTTAGCTTTAACTGTTTTAAGAAGGGAAAACAATAATTACTAAAACAGGACAAATTAATACGAAAAATTCAGGGTTAATGCAACTTTCTTAGAGCCAATGTAAATACACGAATGTATTTGCTTTGGTTGATGCAGCACGGCCATTACGAGATTCTTTCTGAACCAATTTCTTTGTCCGCCATTTTGAAACAAATTATTTATCCTAAACTTTTTTTCGTTTTCTAAAATTCCATCCTTTTTTAATCTGAAATAATAATCTAAGGTTACGCAAAGCGGCTGAAGAAACGTATATGTTGCCGCTTTTTAGTTAAATCTTTCTCAAGTTAAAAAAAACAAGAACAAGTGAAACTGCAAAATGTTACAACACCCCAACATTTGGTAATCACTTATAAAACCAGGTTTACCGAAAAGATCGTATTTCGGTCTGGGAGTTTATAAATGGTAAATGTGTTTAGAGCGTATTGAGATACTTGTTTTATGTTGGTGAATGTTAAAAAAGCACAATGTATTTATTTAAGTTCTGAATTGTAACTTTATAAAAAAAATACAAGTAAATAATGCTGCTTCAAAAAGTCCTAATTAAAATCAGCAGCATGCAGGGATTTAATGGTTATTTCATCATAAAAAGTGAAAATAATGTATCTTATTTTTAAAACAGCGACATGAGTCATAGAATGATAAATAACCATTGATTTGCTTGTGTTTAAAATAATCGGTTTAATTGAACCTGATCCTAGGAAGTAATAGAAATGCATATTTCTGCGCCTAGCCCAGGGTTGACCTACACGCAGGTGAGATTTAAGACCTTATCAGTTTTACATTTAACGAAACTTACAAATTTTCGACTTAGTGCTTCTACTTTCAAATGTAATGAAACGATTGCAAATCCCACGAGTAACTGTATGGGACCACAAAAATGCTTAAAATATTCAAGTTTATTGTTTGTCTACCTCGTGGTTTTTTAATAATAACCTTTTTGCCTTGTACAATCTAAATACATTTCTTTTTTAATTGTCCCTTATATTACCTTCTTGATTCGATTGCCGCGTTGTTTGCGCTGCCATATCCAACATTTGTTTGACCATCAGTTAATTCTTTAGTCTCATCTGTACGTCCTTCAGAGCAAGGACTGAAAATAAATTGAATGCGCAAGTATACAATAACACTTTGACATTAAGGTGGAATGCGCCTTTATACTCGTATCAACTTTCAAGTACGTCACACACATTTTCACGCTACTTTTTATTCCTGCCATTGTATTCTTGCTGATTAGACTACAGGTGTTCTGGTTCAGAGATTATAAAACTCAGTGCCCAAACCCAAAATTGTGTTTCTTTATTTACCGGTTAAAGAAACATTTATTTTAGTTTTTGGCACAACGCCATTATGCATTTATAATAAATGAATAAATGAATCATATTTTGAATACTTCATTTTTTTCAGAATGGAACTGAATATCTCGTCTAATTATGTTTGATTTTTCCCGAGAACTCGGTTCTTCCATGATGACCACTAACATTTCATGCATGGCATTAAACGAACTGCGACTGAACATTTTCTGTTAAAAGTGTTAACATCTTCGAATTTTCGTCTTGTGTTTTAATATAATAATATTGTGGTTTAAAATTAACTCCCACTGAAATTTTATCAAAGATTTTAAGCAGTGTTTTAACCTTAAAATTATGATTATGAGATAAATTTTCTTCACTTGGTTATGAATAACAAGACGCTACGTGATACAAATTTTACTTGTTTAAGTTTTTTTTGTAAATTTATTTGAAAATATTTGACAAATGAAAATTGTTGGGCGGGGTTAATGTTCACCGACTTATTTTTGCGTTATTAATTTGACCTCTAAGGTAAATTGTATAATTAAATGAAAACTGAGGCAAACATGAAATATCAAATATCAGTATTATATACTGAGCCAAAATGAAAACTTGAAAAAAAAACATGGAAAAATTCTATTACATAGATGATGCAATAGAATGGAAAAAAAAATAAATAGGAAGTTGTCGGTTCAGTATCTATCAGTTTAAAAAATAATAAAAAATATAAAAAAATATGTGGTTGTTGAAAATAAGCGTTGGAGTTTGTTCTTTCTTTAATTAAAAGGGATGTAATTAGTTAATAAACCCGGATATATAGGTAACTCTATCTTCTTTCTTTGCAACAGCGGACTTAAATGATTGCGTTTTTCTTCTTGTAATGTAATTAACTTCTTAATTTGATTGTTAAATTATCTGTTTGAGACTTTTATGATATATTATCGATATCATCATTATTAGAAAAAAGGCGATAACACTGACCTCTGTGAAAAATAAAAAAAAATACATATTTTTTGCTTTTGCTGGACTTGCCCATTCCTGATATGCTTATTTTATCCAGATATATGCGAACAACAACAACAACAACAACAACAACAACAACAACAAAACAAGAAACGTATTATATGAAGGATAACATATAGCACCACTGAACAAAACTTTTGAATAAAAAAGCTAGTAAGTCTTCATTTTTGCTCAATATATTTAACGATATCTTTTAGAAACTTTAAGGATGTAGAAAAAGATGCTTTTGCGGCAGATCTTCGCGAAATATCTATTGAAACGGACAATGTTGACAATATTGTGGAACAATTCGAAGACGAAGTTAAAAGAGTCCTTAACATTCATGCTCCATTACAAGAAAAACGAATCATTACCCGAGCTCCTAAACCTTGGTTTACAGAAAACATTTTAATTCTAAAGCGGAAACTTCGCAGATCAGAGAGCCTTTGGAAAGAGCATAAACATCCGCATTTACATGAACAATTCAAAGAAGCTCGTTATAAATAAACAAATGAAATAAACAACGAAAAGTGTGCGGCCTTAAGCCAGAAAGTTCTTGACTCTAAAGGTGATCCTAAAAAACTGTACAAGTTTGTATCAGAATTAACTGGAAAGCATTCCGAAAATCCGATGCCAGTTGAACAAGTTGAGATTACTCTTGCTGAAGAATTTGCAGATCATTTTATGAATAAAATTCAGAAAATCCGTGACTCATTGAAAGATTTCGACAATCACAAGCCATGTTATAAGACACACTTATCTTTTACAAATTTCAAGAGCTGACTACTGAAGACATTAGAAAGCTAATAACCCAGTTACAGACAAAATCATGTGAATTAGATGTTTTACCTGTTTACCAACAAATATTTTGAAATTATATTTGAATGAACTATTACTTATTATTACTAAATTGGTGAATCTTTCGCTGAAACAGGGCGTATTCCCGTCTAAATGGAAAAAAGCGATTGTCAGACCTTTAATCAAGAAAATTGGCCTGGAACTTGAATTCTCGAACTATAGACCAGTGAGCAATTTGTCATTCTTGTCCAAACTGATTGAGAAAGCCGCCCTATATAGACTCAATATACACGTTGAAGAGAGTAATCTTATGCCAAAAGAACCAGTCGGCTTATAGACGGCATCACTCTTGTGAATCAGCATTGTTACGTCTTGTGAATGATCTCCTTGACGGCATGGAAAAGCAGGAAGTTACAGCGCTAATAGCAATTGATCTATCTGCTGCATTTGATACAGTGGATCACAGTATCTTGCTTGACGTCCTTCAGAAGCAGTATGGCGTCTGTGGTACGGCGTTGGATTGGCTCGACTCGTACTTACGTCCACGCAGCTGCTATGTCAAGGTAGGCTCATCGACGTCAACGCTTCGTAAGCTTCAATGTTCTGTGCCTCAAGGAAGTTGTCTGGGGCCGTGGTTGTATCTGACGTACGCTGAGACCCTTTTCGACGTCATTCCACCATCTGTAACAGTATATGGATTCGCTGACGACCATACGGCAAACACGCGATTTCGTCCAAATCCTGTGGCGGAAAAGAACGCTATGCAACAGCTTGAACAGTGCGCTATGATTATAAACGATTGGATGAATGAAAATAAATTGAAAATGAACGCATCGAAAACAGAATTCATTATGTTCGGTAGTCGACAACAGCTTGACAAATGTATTACTACTTCTATTAACGTTGCAAATGACAACCTTGAAAAACAAAAGTGCATTCGTTATCTTGGAGCTTTTCTTGACGAGTCACTAAACTTCAAACAACATATAAAACGCAAATGTAGAACTGCTATGTTGAACTTCTTCAAAATAAAAAGTATACGTAAATACCTCACAAGGGAAGCCACTGAGATCCTCTGTTTGTCGTAGGTTATCTCCCACTTGGACTACTGTAATGTTGTGCTATATGGTGTTTCTCAGTGCGATCTCAACAAAATGCAACGGATTCAAAACATGTGTGCGAAACTGATTCTTAAGCGTAACAAGTATGACAGTTCGAGACAAGCGCTCTTCGACCTTCATTGGTTGCCCGTAAAAGCCAGGATAGAATTTAAAATGATGACATTTATGTACAACTGTTCTCGAGGCAACGCACCAGTCTACCTGATAGAGCTATTGTCACACCATACACCGACACGGAATCTGAGATCATCTGACCACTCCTCGCTGAGCTACTCTGTTCCTTTTAATAAACGCAGAACTTTCGGGGATAGGGGATTTCGTACTGTGGGGCCGAAATTGTGGAACACATTACCAATTGAAATAAGGGAATCTGTGACATTGAATATTTTTAAGAAAAAGTTAAAGACCTATTATTTTAGAGACTTCTTTAAATTATTTTAAAATTTACTAATGACAATTATCTATGAGTATTGTGAGAAAAATCGTGTAGATGTTCTAGATTTCAGGATTAGACCTGGTGGCCTTGGGTCACATCAGGGATTCAGGTGGAGATACATCAAGTAATGTGGCTTTTGCTCACATAAAGGCAATGTCAAGTCAAATACAAGTGACTTCTTGTCACATTCGGGCTTCGGGCAACTTCTTGTTGCATTCAGTTGACTTCTAGTCACATAGTAGCAACTTCTTGTTGCATTCAGGTGCCTACCAGTTACTTACAAGAGATTTCTTGTCGCGTTCAGGTGACTTCTAGTTACAAACGGGCGACTACTTGTTGCGTTTTTTTGTGACTTCTAGTCACATACAGGCAACTTTTAGTTGCATCATAGTCAGCTAAGTCACATCCAGAAGATTTCGGAATTCAGGCTCACTACTTACATGTGCACTCTTTTTAGATCAATGATGTTAATTCTTAACATTTAATTATACTCATTTATTCTAATACTGTTTTATTATAATAGTTTTAATGATTCTTAAGTGAGTGTGTGTGCTTTTATTTAAATGTGCTATTTTTATACATGTATGTTTTTATGTAAATGTTATGTTCAACGCCATTGAATATGTGCACATAAAAAAGGCGTTTAATTAAATTAAGAAGTTTCAAGTTTAAGTTATATTTGATAAACATATTTCGTCAATCGATGATCTATAATTTTAATTGGAAAATGTGTAATTGATCGAAATGACAAATGCAGATCTCAAAACGTTTTGACATGATGGGTAAATATAACAAGCAAACACTTCTTACATCATTTACATGTTACATGGCCTTGCCGAACGTCCTGCTAAGTGAAGTTGCGGCTGGAATGGATGTCAATTGATTTTTCAATATTAGACATTTAATGTACATACAGACCAGCGCACCCTTGATAGTTTCGTTATAGTGGAAGGGAGATTAAGCTCAACAACGTCAGAAATTCAGAAAATTGTTTTACTTAAGTTTCAAATTAAATGTTGGTTCATACCGTCGTAGACATTAGTTGTCCAATATTGAAGTACATAATACGCACGTCAAGCACTCGACCAATTGTGCTAGTCGGGGCCCCCAATAAATGATATATGGATAACCCTGATATAGAGATAATCATTGGGTGATACCGGTAAATGATTATATACTGATACAAGTACAGACTTATTTGCACAGGGAGAATTTCTAGGGCCGCTACAAATGCCTTTAATCTGATAGACGATACAATATACTGAACCAAAAATCTAACACAACAATGCAGAATATCCTTTGGTAAAACGTTATGATCAACAGTCAATAATCTTTACAAATGAAGTACTGCGATGGATAAAGTAGACTGAAAAAGTGAGAAATGCTTAATGTGGATAAAAATAAGTTAAAATCTTGAAGACTGTTTAGCATGTTTCAGCTATACTTATGAAATTCGCCTACCTCTGCGGAGCGAACCGCTGTAAACATATAACTGTACAGTTTATCCGCTTTGAGTATGTTAACAGAATGATGATTGCTGATGACATTAAAATGCAGTTTTTCGATGAACTGTGTACTGATGCTTAATTGTACTGTAATTTTATTAAGTATTACGACGAAAGATTTGAAATGATTTATAAAAACGTTTAAAGAAGAGATCATCAACAAATATTCTTACCAAATTTCTTGAAGAATGACGACAATTATGCCATTTAACGCGTAAAAACGTGTATATTTGATTAGAACCAGTAACAATTTTTGGATCTCAAACTATTCGAATGTTTGTTTTCTTTAGATTTCAGACGTGCTAAATATATGGCGACACTGGCATTGCATAGCTAGGCGCTGTCGCCGTACGGGTTTGCTCACCAGCAGGGCAATATCATTTGAATTAACAGTAGTACTTTTTGTGCACAATGGCGGCCGTAAAACATCTTCTCGTACATAAAGTCAGTACTGTTATCAGTAAATAATAGGTGTCCGGTGTCAAGCAGTGATAATAACGTTTATCAGGGTTATCCGATCAACCTTTCTAGGTTGTTCGGTTAGCTCAATACGTAGCGTTGTCGCCGTTCGGGTTCGCTCCCCAGTAGGGGCATTATTATTTCAAATTTGTTGCAAAGTCTACGAACTTCCTGCACACCTCTTTTCATTTGGGAAAATTTACAAATGCTTGTATATCTACTCTTAATGAAACGAAACGAAAGCGGTATTTTCATCAATATTGTATACATAAAATTAATTGGTATATATATTTTATTTTCGTTTATATACGCAAAATAAAAAATAAAAATATTCAGCATTGAATATCCAACCTTGTAATAAATTTGTAAAAGCTATCAAGAGTATTCTTCCAACTGGTTTTCACTTCATGTTCTGAGGTTGCATTTCCTTCTCGTGTTCCTATAACAAAAATAAATCAATCATTAAATTTAAATAATAAATACTAGTTATCAAAAAAATAATACGAAATCGTGTCGATTCCGATTACGGTATTGCGCATGAGCAAAAAGGAGTACCTTGAAGCTTTGAAACCGTGTCGCAAAATAAGGCCTCTGATTGGACGACAGATTTCAATAGTCCAGATGGCTTGCTAATGGATTTTAAAACTGAAAAGCTGCCATTTTGTTTCTCGATTCACATTTTCAGAAGTACTTCTTCCATATGTTGGATAACAATTAAGATTAAACTCGCCAAAAAAAGTAAGGTAAATACGTTTCTACATTGATTAAAACCTAATATTGTCACAGAGTTTGGGTCTTACAGTAGACTCCACCGTAGCTATGCGTATTACGGTATTTGTTCGATTTTGGTTAATTAATTAAAATACAGAGTGAAAGAGTGACAATAACACCGGTTTTCCCAACATTCTAAACATTGGAAATTTACGACGTTTTTTAATTGTTTTTACTGCAATCATCAACAAGAACAGTAAGTTTAACATTGCAGTTTAGATAGTAATATCGATTGTTTTCGTTTTAATTTTGTGTGGGAAAGCGATTATGAATTAACTCTAGATATTGTAGGCTGGACAGAACTGGTCAAATGAAATCTGACCAGCTAATGGCATTGAAGATGTGTAATCATGATCAGGACTCGAACCCAAGGTTCTCAGATATAGCATACAGCTACTCTGCTAATATAAGTTGAAATTTGAGGCATGGTAAAGCTTTGTTTACCAAATGCTATCTCAATAATGCTTCATTTACAACAAATAAAAAATTATTAGAGTTTCATTTCATAAAAAATGAGGCATAGTGTAGAAATGATTTAAATAGGAAGCACGGCGAAGCCGTGTTTACCACGTATTATTTATTTCAGAATGTAGGAATAATTGCTCGGTCAAACTGTTACAAGTTCAAATGTGTTTCATGGTGAAGCCGTGTTGACCATTAATTAATTGGTATAAATTAGAAAAGTTATTTATTTTATTTAGTTTTCACAGTCCAATAGTTTGTGTCGAGCTTTTGTATACATGCCTGGGTACAGATCTTTGAGTGTAATAGTCGCTACAGACTTTCCGAAAGTTGTAAAAAAGTGTCAGACATGTGGTCAGACAAGATGTGAAAATTTTTCTGACCGAAACAAATTTTGTCTGACTGAAACGATTTACACATTAAATAAGCAAAACACAGTATTAAGGGTGTTTTCGTGTTGATGTTTTTCAGTGGTACAAATTGTCATTATGACGAATACGTAACATTTTTCATTCGGATATCCTCACTCGTTTCCCTGGGAACAGTCTCGAATCAAAACAGCAGGTAAAATTGTAATTAAGCGAGTAAAATTGGAATATGCAGATCAAATTTTTGCTGGACACTCGGTCCTACAACATTGGAAATCACATCAGACCAGTCCAAATTTTACCAGACAGGAACGACGGTCCGGCGACTTTCAGGAAGTCTGTCACTAAGAAAATAAATTAAAACATCTGAAAGTATATGCATGCATTGGGCAAATAATATCGTTTATAAAATTTGTTTTCTTGTAATTTGTATTTCAGTTTGAAGTATACATATGAAAGATGCGTGACAAATCTGGTTCAAAGAGCTTGAAACTGGAATAGGAGAAAAATTAGACTACTGGAGAGTGGAGAGTTATTTTTTTTAATTTACCCTTAATAAACAGTACAAACACTCAAATAGCACATAGGCATAATTTGCCCTTCCTTTTCATGACTATGCAGGGCTGGACAAACCCACAAGCCCGACGCCCTGGACAAGCTGAAAATTGTATCGGACAATCTCAAAATATTTGATTGCTTGTCGGTGGCCTAGCTCAATTTTTTAGTGCAGACTAGTTTAAACGTTAATTTGATATGCGCCATTTTCTTTTAGCACCATATGCATATCATACTACAACAGCAATAAGTTTATTACAAAATAACATGTTTTGAGATCTGTTTTAACATTATCAAGCCCCCAAGTGATGCTTCCTCTTGAATTTCCTGTTTCTTTCTTTACTGTTAATACTGACCAATCAGAATTCGCTTATTTGCGCAAAAGTGGAACTAGCTGAAATGTTTACCCAGCTAGTTCTGGCCTAGTTACAAAAAAAAACGAAATTTGTTCAGCCCTGCTATGGTGTACCATAATCTCTGGCATGTTCACACAACATCACCTGAACATGCCAAATTTTTGGAAGACACAGAATCAAACGCCACAAAGTTTCTCTGTGGACCATGTTGTTCATACATGATGGGACCCTGTGGTCACTTATTTAGTCCATTATTTAGTGGGTAAATGTAAAAATCTTCTTCACTTTTTTTAGAAAAAAACAACAACAATGCTGTTTCAGTTTTCACAGTTTAAAACTTAACCTACTTCATGGACACATTTTTTTACCACATGGTCAGCCCATGTAAATCCAGATCAGATGGCATAGATGTACGAGATTCAGATCAGCTGGCACATCTTTTTATGGTCTTTAAAATGTGATAACACTCTGGTTTTATCCTAATCTTGTGTAGGAATTAAAGATGGCACAAATTTTTCATCATTACCATCTTCCTTTTATGTGATTTTAATAAAAAGTCCCTACGTGTAATAAATAAATTATGGTAACAGTATGAATTGTCACTGTTAACTGCAACAGCAATTTATGTACGTCTTCATAAGCAACAAAAGGTACTGTATAACTGACTTACTAGTTATCAGAGAAGATTTAAAATAAAACATTTATTTTCAGAGATGTGTATCACCAAGCTTATGAAGGCTATCGATACTTATGCAGAATTGGTAGACAGCTATGGCACAGAATATGAACATTACCATAGTAAACAGATACAAGGTTTGCATAAATTTTCTTTATTATTTTCATTTATTATAGCTGCATGAATGTATAATAGACATCACACTGAATCTACCGGTGCATGAATATAAGTTACTATGTTAGTTTTTTTACATTTTACTTCATGAATATACCCTTTATCACATTAGTGACCAATGTATATCCAGTTCAGCAGGCTCATCTGTGCAGTCTGATCAGGATCTACACTGTTAAAGTTTAGATTCATGAGGTTATTTCTGACCAAGAAGCAACCAGTTTAGTTCCAGATCAGAAACAAAAATGTTCGGCTGACGTGGAACTATACTGTTGTCCATGTGATTTAATGAGTCTCCATAGAGTAAGTCAAGAGTCAGGATACCTGAAGTAATAATCAGAGATTACAAAATCGATGTATTTGACAAATTGTATTTTTGTGTCTTTACAATGAAATATTTTAAACCAATTTTGACTGTCGACAAATAAATTTATAAAAGCAAAAAGATATAAAATTATTTTTGAAGATAAATTAATTTGCTGTTGAATTTAACATTTCAGGAAAACAGCTTCACATGGAATGCTGTGGGGAGACCAGTTTAACTGTTCTAGACAGTAGAGGGAGCATACAGTCTACATATATATTACTTCCACTACTAATTCCTACAATAGAAGGTGCTGCTTTGGAAATTAATGTCACTTGACAAGAAAAAGAATTGTCTATACAATTATACTGTGTGCTATCAAATTATACAAAAACGTTTTAATGTAGACCTCATTCAAGAACAGTAAATGAACAACACTATCAGTATAATTTTGTTATGAATACAATTTGCTGTTAAATGGAACCATAGGAAATAGGAATAGACTCCTTCAGCATTTGCTTTTCTGTTCATGGACTAATTTGAATGTTTCATTCTATTCGAATAATAAATTCCTCTACTGTCACTCATAGAATTATCTTAATCCTCAGACCCAAAAGTATGTTTGTTGATTCAAGCTTGAATTTTCAAAGAATTTGACAAGCTTCGCTACTTGCTCTTTCATTGGTGTCACCATATTCCAACTCAGAATTTTAGGCGTTGTGGAATGACCTTGTTAACCAGATTTTTATGAGTCTACATTTCTTATACCATCAGTCAGCCCTGCATTTTTACCACATTTTGGTGCTGTTTAACTAAGAGTTTACAGGCAAACTGGTGTATTCAACATCTCACAGGATTCTTCCACACTTCACAGAATCAGTCAACTCACTAAGATGTAGTGTTGCATCTTACAACCTTGACCAGTTTTGGTTAAAAAGTAAAACAACAAATGATGACTTGTTTCTTTGTTTTATTGTTACATTTTGTAAACATACGATATACTTCACTTTTGATTCGTCGATTCCGAGAGAGGCAGTTCCTTAGTTCATATTACAATTCAAATATTTATTGCATAATGTCTTTCTTTTACAAAATGCCTCATTTCATAATTCTTACTTAGTAAATAAAAATCTTTACACCCTTTACTATAAAGATGCCTGGTGTTATTGCTTGAACATGAAAACGACACGACATATTAACACCATTAGCATCACTTCACATTATCTTAACAAGTTAATTAAAAGAGAAGATTCCCATATTCGCATTTGTGTCTGTATGATGAAAGCTGCGTGTTGCACATTTATTTAATATGCAACTTTTGATGAAATTTGTGAACCGCAGACATTGTTTCTATCATAAGTTAATTAAACACCTTTTTATCGGGTAACGTTAACAATTATTAATTGGGGGTGGGGATCATTTATTTAAGTTGTAGTTTTTATGAGAAAGAAATAGCAAGTAAGTGACAATAACTTAAATTACTAATCAACTACTTGTTGAAAATGAATTCTCTATAGTTAAATAAAATTGTATATCACTGGCATGTACTAAACAAAAATTTATTGACAAGTGTTTGAAGTCACTTGGAAGTTGAAATTGATAACAAACTTTCTGTTATGGAGATCGTTTTAATCTAAATTTATAAGTTAAAATGTTTTAAAGTTAATATTTTTCATATTTAAGTTCAGTGTATAAAAAAGAAATGTTTGAACACCAAAGCACGATTTATTTTGTTGTAATATAAATCTTCGGATCAGGAGAATCCGCCATAGGTGGACTTGTTCATAGGCGGTATTCCTGATATGAAACTGATACTATCGCAACGTTTCTTTAAAACGATCTCGAGATCGAACCATGCACACACAGGCTAGGACGCTATTCAAAAGCGTCGAGCCGGTGGACCCTAGAGGCTATTGATTAATTGACATGAACTTTTGAGACACCAGAGTCACTGAGTTCTTATCTCCCCAGTAAAGAAACTTAGAGGTAGCAAATACAATATTACATGTAATATAATAGCGATTTCCCACACGAAATTGCAAATTTTAGGCGGGTACTGAATATAAACATGTCTGGGCAGAAAAGTGCGCATAGTCTAATCGTCATAGATGGCAATGTGTATGCAAATATGTTTACCAAGTAAAATCTTATCATGAAAGGTGGTCTGCCGGCTACTAAATCGGTGTTTACAAAAGGTTAAATATGCTTATCAGGAATTACCACATCTAGCAAACACAGCCTTCCCAAGCAATTAAAAAGTAGAGAAGTAAACCGAGCACAGGTTTATCGAATGATCATTTTTGTATGAGTCGCTACAAACAATTAATGGACAAGACGACCAAAATGTTCTTTTATAAATTAAAATACATCATTTTTACGCAAAAAGTAAGATTTTGCTTGTAACAATTGTTGATATACTATCATTCACCAGAAGAAAATCAAATCAAGTCGAAACGCGTAGTGAACGATTTGATTTGTCTATTTTTATTTTTTTATAGAGACAACATTGTAGAAAATTCAAAACGGAAAATATAAAATATAATTTTTTTGTTCTAACTACACCGATCAAAACTTTTTAATTTCTCCGCACAGAATTAAAGTACAGTCTTAAAATTTGAAACATAATACGATTCACTATTTTAACTTATTTTTCTGAAATTTTTATTGAAATCCCTTTTGCGCTCTCAAATAATTGACATTTAATCGAGGTGAGGGCAAAACCAAAAGTCACAAAATTGACCGTAGCTTTTGAATAGAGGATATACTGAAACCGGCAAAAACTGCTCACAAATCTTCTGTGTAACACCTAAACAATCGCATTATTGCAGAAATGCACAGAACTGTTAATTACTTAAAAATCCACATTTAAACAATGACACTTGAATTTTCGTTTACGCACTACCGACAATTTTGTGACTTTTGGTTTTACCCTTACCTTGATTAAATGTCAGTGGTTTCTAAAAGATAATTAATTTTTTTTTCATACCAAGAAGTGAAAATGATGTATCTTATTATATTTCAAGTTTGAATTGTATATCCCGAATCCTTGCTGAGAAATTAAAAAAAATATGATCGGTGTAGTTAGAACATGTAGTTCATAGTCTCTTTCTTTGGAAAAATGAGACAAACCAACACCTGACCGATAATATTGGTTGCAATAACACCATCGTCAAAACATTTACGCACTTTATTATTAAATCGAATAGAAAATTGAATTGACATTTTAAAAATAAATATTTTCAGTTAAGAAATTTGAATTTCTTATAATGAAAACCAATGTCCTATTTAATCTTGAAAAAATGACTTTTTCTGCCATTAAACATTTGTGAGTTTTGTTATTCTAATGTTTCACACAGATTTGCAGTTTATATACACTCACAAGATCAATAAAGACCAACTATAAACTACAGTACATGTGGTGGATAAAAAGTGAAATATCAATTTACTCAAGTTACCAAACAGAAAAGACCTAATTTAATGTATAAATAGACAACTCAGAAAAATTCAACTTACCCCAGGAACTGTCAGTTATGTTGCAAATACTGTAAATCATCAGAATCAGGTATCCAGCTGGTAAACATAAAAGGTACAATATACCATACACCAAGTTTAGGCATTCCGTAATATGAAGAAGTCCAGTAAGCACAAATATTCCAACCATAAGCATCAGGTAAAATGTCGATGATGAAAAATGTATATCGTCGCTGATAACTAAAATAAAAACAATCAGAGTAGAAAAGGAATCATTCAAACAGATCTTACCGTGTGCTGCAAATCACAAATGTTAACCTTCTTTTACAAACTTTCGTACTTTGGTTTTGTTGTTGCGTTGATGTACTTAAATATTATTTCAGTTTTTTTGCCATAAGAACAGTATTGGTTATATTATTATTTAATATATACCCATGAATTATTTTAGTATAGTACGGCGTGTATCCGTTAGATTGATTTACTCGTCAGATTTATAATTTCAGATTTCACCGTGCGGTTTTCCGAGTCTGTACTTTTGCAAATTATGATAGTTTCTTCGTTTCAAAATTGCCGATTTCAAACCGCGGTATCTTCATATATTTTGATTTGTTGACTTAAATGAAACTCTTAAAAATCATCAGCATATCCATATGCAACGATCCTTCGCATTTTCTCTTTAAAGCCTTACCCTATATAGATGCATTCGGTTTAAACGAAGCTCGCTGCTGCGGTATAAGAATAAACCACACTCCTAGACGTTACAAATCGTATAGAATGGCAAACACTTCTAGCATGTTCGGGTCGTGTCAGAATGTTGTTGTTGCAGATTTTTATCCTTCAAGTCTTTTAAAGATTTGAAACATGTATGATTTGATATTAAATAATCCTTTATCTGACAGAATCGATCGTAGCGCTTGAAAATGTCAACATTCGTTCGATTGAAAATATACCTATAAATAGGACGTAGAGATTTATAATTTAATATCACTCGGCATTTTACGATAATTAAGTCCGTTTAGATTGGGTTAAAACAAAATAATGACAATCAGATACTAGGGATGAAATACTTACTTAAGAATTGAATCGATATTTGTTGGTTTTCATTTGGGTATGGAAAACAGTTGGGTTGTTTAAAGTGCTTGAAGGGCTTCACGCGTACTTTAAACAATCCAACTGTTTTTCATACCCAAATGAAAAACATCAAATATCGATTCAATCCTTATATTTACACACAAATACTATCATTAATGCAAAAATTATTAGAAGAATTCGTTAAATAACGGCTTTTTCTTATGGTTGTTAGAACAGCCACGTTCATGACAAAGTGAAAGACGGCACTCTTTTTCGCAACAACTCGTGGCAAAACGTGCGTGCTCGGCGACGTCACACGTCAAAACATCGTGCAACGTCCATTAAACTGTGAACGGTTCTTCAGGAGCCACGCCTTTTAAACTATTACGTCACACTGTTTACCATTAGAAATTATGATTCGTTAGGTGAATAAGACTTCATCGTAGAGAATGAAGTTGAAGTGTAAATATTACATTATCCAGAAACATTCTTGCACTGATGCAGTTAAGTCTTTCTTTATTTTTACAATACGACCGTACTTGACTAGATTCTGAAAGTCCAAAAGGGCTCAAAAATGAGTTTAAGTAGGGCCGACAAGATATACTTTTTATTTTGGTACCAAATGAAAGCGAATCGTCGGAATATAAGGGGAGATAACTCATTCCAAATCATACAAAAATCAACAAAAAAACTGATAAACTCAATGATATGACATATAATATAAAGACTTTTTTCTGTCTTCATTGAAACTTTGTCAAATAAGTTGCAGGATGCAATTTAAAGTCCAAGATGATTGACTTATGTATATAATGTGTGAACATTAAGAGTTATTCCCCTTTATTTTATTGAAATATAATGTAAATCACTTATGTCCCATTTTCTTTTGCTAGAAAGTGATATTTATAGTGATTTTTTAAGTTAGAGAAAGGAATTATAGCACAAATTCTCTGAAAAACTTTTTAAGCACCAATAATCATACAGGTCAGGTTATATATATTTAATTTCATACTTGACAGCAAGCCATTTATTACAAGCCAGTTTGACAAACAGGACGAATTACAGACTCTTCAGTGGTAAGAAACGTCCACAAAATTTATTTTTTCTACTTTCTAAGTGCATTCAATGCATACGAAATAAAAAAAATGAAAATCAAAAACACATACAAGTAAATGACAGTGACAATATGACGAGATCAAACTAAAATTTTTTTTAGTTAAGGAATGGTTGAAAGATTATTTGAGAAATTACCTTAATAATAATTTTAAAGTCTTCCATTGACTGCTTCCGCTTTAGAGCTTATTTGAAATAGCACAAGGGAGTCTTTAATACATAATTTTATGGCTATTGATAAATATGCTTGTGGCTAGTGCTACTCTTAAACTATAGTCAGAAATACTCGCACATGCCCTTGACAATATTTTCAAGCTTCTGAACGACAGTGCTATTCTAAGAGTAATGTCCTGGTCTGCTACGGGTAGTACTCCAATAAATAAGGATGGTTCCATTTGGACAGAAGTTTCAAGAGTATAACAATAAGTGAAAAACAAACAAAAAACTTCGTATCTATGGTTTGCTTAATTATTACAGCTTCATCTTGATCATTCTTCTTTTTTTTTGCTTGAAACAATAAATCCATTTTCATTCACATGGAACTGGTTTTAATAATACTAAGCTTGAAACATTGTTGAGGAATCTCGTGGAGATTATGTGTTTCTGTACCCAGTTATTGTCTCAACAGTCGCTTTGCTTCAAATATGGCCTTAGCCTTTTTGAAAGTCCTAGAAAAAATGCTTAACCCCTTCTTAGCTTGAATAGAAACGTTTAAGGAGCAAGTTGGTTTTAAAACATTCTTTGAAATTGACTGAAAGGCAATCTAAAGCCATGCATGGTATTACGTGTACTCCCTTCTTTGCTTTGGGTAGGACTGCATCTAGAATTGCATAGTAAACCAAACAGAAAAGTATTCTTAACCTTACATTGGCAAGGGACCAAGAACCTAGGAACAGCGACATGAAAATAATAGGTTCTATGGGTTATAATGTCAGCTTGTAGTTGGTAACAGTATTTTAAACTTATTCCAGCTCCTGTCAAATTGTTGCAGTCCCTTCTGAATAATAGCAATACCCTTGTAATGGAGTGAGGGCCTTGGTCTGAAAGATATTATTATTTAACAATACAAGTAGCCTACTAATTGCTATAGTTAACTATAAAAATAGGGTTGAGGATCCTAGTAAAGGAAAGTATTGTCATCAGAACAAAGGGTCCAGATTCCTTCGTAGGGTTACCTTATTCTAATTCTTGGATCCTGCATCCTTTTTATGCCCGTACTCTGAACGAGGAAGGGCCTTATAGAATGCACTTGTCCATCCGTCCCTCCGTACTTACAAACCTGTGTCGCACATAACTCAAAAAGTATGAAAGCCACAATCATGAAACTTTACGTGTATGTTGACCATCATGTGTAGTTGTGCACCTGGGGTTTTGTTTTGGGTCACGCTTTTAAAACTAGAGTGATGTTACTTGTGCATTTCAATATAAAGCATTCAACATGTAATATTGAGTCGCATGCAATTCCATAAGTATGAGAGTCGCAGTCATGAAACATTACAGGCATGTTGACAATCATGTGTAGTTGTGCACCTGGTGTTCTGTTTTTTGGGCCACGCCTGTTAAGACCATAGTTATGGCTCCCTTAGCATTTTAATATAATGCATTCAGTGTGTAACCTTGTGTCGTAGGTAAGTCCAAAAGTATCAGTCACAGTAATGAAACTTTACAGGCATGTTGACTATCAAACTGCACTCATATTTAATATTGTGAACTGCAAATTCATCTGGTTTTTTTCCTGAAAGTTATATGTACTTTGACCACAATATTGGCGTGTTTCACAATGACAAGTGAGGGTGGGGGCATCTCTGTCATATGGACATATCTCTAGTTAAACTTAAGAAAGAGTATAATTGCTTCATTAATTAAATAGTTTTGTTTTCTTTTCTATAAGTCTAGACTAAGAACAACTTTCGAATATTTTTAACTATCTTAAAAACAGTTGCTATAACATAGAACTGGGTAGTAACCCTTCTAAAACCTCTGGATAGTGTTACCATACGTCTCATGGCAAATACACTTGCGTCAAGAAGGTGATTACACTATTCTGTGGTGTGGGAAGAAAGGCCGTGTCATATTAAAATGACTGCTAGCGTTTATAAGACTCCCTTGTTCTATATTGGGGCAACTCTAGCATCCAGAAGTGACTGTTTCTCCATTTTACATAAGCAGTCCTATTTCTCTAGCTCAAACAATATATAAATGTATACTTTGACATATACAGGATTAAAACTACTTTACTTACTATCCTTAAAAGACTTACAATATTTGGGATTTTACTCTTTCCTTTACTAGGTTAAGCTTAACATTTCAAAATGTGCCATTCTATTTAAAAATATGTAAAAATGAAAACATTTAAAGGCAATACAATATTATGTTTTACTTACAACCAACAAGATTGTACTCTTACTTGCTTGTATACTGAATATGTCAAGAACCTTCTGTTTAAGCATGATGAGGTGAAAACAATGTATAGACTTTAATAAAGTTATGCCTAACTTCTTAAATGTTGCACCACCTTTCAATATGAGACAAAATTACCCAGACTTATTCTAAGATTAGTGCTAAACCCTCAATATGGGAACTTATCATTTGTCAATGCAACCATATTTAATGAAGTTGAAAACTGTTTCCTGAAGGAAAAGAAGTTAAGTTTGCAAGATCTCATCATATTTCAAGATACATACCTGCAATTTTCCTATAAGTGAGTGAAACTTAACATCTTACAAGACAAAACATCTTAAAAATCTTCATAAAACACGCGTTTCAAAAGAACAGTAATAATTATCTAATGTTGTATTCATTTTTTTTTCAAGAAATTAGTTACCATCCGTATTCAGTTAATAAACTGGCTAATTTACCGTGATGCTGTTATACGTCATTATGTGACTGTACAAAAAATACCACAGGCACTCTGATTTGCATAACTTGTTTGGATGTTCAAATCATATAAGAATACAAATGTGTTGATGCTGTTATTTAAGAAGTGACTTTTTATGAGTATTGGGGATTACTTCCAAGAAGTAGAAGACATTAAAACAGGTAAAGTAAAAATAAAACAGATGTATTGCAGACATCTGAACTTCGACAAAATGTGTCACCAAATTATCTTATAAGAATAAATTATTATATTTTCTTGAATTAACTCCCTTTATTTGGTGTTTTACAAAGCATTTTCTTTCCGGTTTGCTTCTTTAACTGAAGCAGATCATATAACAAAATAAACTAACATAAAATTTGTTGATTATCTATTTAAGGTTTTATTAAAAGAATACTTGCTATAATGGTGTGGGTGGGGTAATTGTATACACAATTTTAAGGTTTTATCGTTAATAACGCATATTCTTCAATATAAAATGTCTTCTAAAACATCTAAATTAATGTTTAGAAGAGTTATGTCAAATATCTGTACATAGAATTACAACTGATATGAACAGATAATTTTCTTAACTCATAAAATAGGGAAAATCGTAAAAAGTTGTGTTTTCTTTGTATATTTTACCAACAAAAAATGTCTTAAATTACATATTAGTCCAATATTATGTGCCAATAAATAAATAATGGTTGCTAGATCATATAAAAACTAATGTTGATACTAAAATTTGGACTGATCGCAATGCAATTTGTCATTATATCTTAATATTTTAAAGTTAACTTATAATTCTATATCAGAGTTATCTCCCTTATTTTTTCAGGGTTCGCAATAACATATTTTTGCAGGCCACCTAATTTCATTGAGGCATACCATAAACTTCAATTAAATTAAGAAATAAAAAGTATATCTTGTCGGCCCAACCTCGACAAAATTTTCAGCTTCAGAATCTAGACTATACATCAAAAAGTAAACGGCATGCTTAGGGTATATTTTTCTGATTTATGAGAAGCGCAAACAAATGAGGCTTTTAAGCATTCCTAAATTTTACTTATTTGATTCAGTTGCCGAAAAATGAAATCAACACGTCTGAACTTTTACGTCAAAGTTTTATCAATCACCGTTACTGAATAAAATATGTTAAAAATAATGTTTTAGTTGTTAATGAATGTTTGTTACGTAAGTTTCAAATGCATGCATCAATGCTATATTCGGAATAATGTGTGTTTTCAATTAATAGTTTGATTTTAATTGTGTTTTGACTTAATTCCTCCAGCAACATGAATAGTGTGATGAAAATTTTTCAAGATAGCGCAAAACCTCTTTAATTTCCTTTAAAAAATTCTTATACAGGTAGAGTATCAAGAAAATGTCAATCACAAAATGCCGCAAAGTAGGTCGTTAATAGTTATTAGCTCTGCAACTTTCGTTGCTAGCTAAACGACTGTTATGACAACAGCAAGATCCACAAGATATTCATTTGCCGTACCGTTGTCTAAATATCAAAAATGGAAACAAATCATTTGGAAAAGGTAAATAGTTACAATTGTGCTCGACTTGTTCCATCGTTGAAAAGTCACTCCTTATGGTCTTGACAATTCCTACCGTCACTGCCACCATCACAACAGCAAAAACAAATGTCAACAATTTTGCTACCTGTAAATTATATTTCGACTTTTCAAAACGGTTGAATAAATATATATTTTAGAAAAATGAACGTTGAATATACATTGTTATACTTATCAAAGCACTGAAAGTGCTGGAAGCCGGCGGATCGTAAACATGATCAACATAAAACAAACCCATGGTGTGCAATGTAACAGGAATTCCAGTTTTATTCCAGCCATTGTAGATATATAATAACTGAACAGAATGAAGAAACTCCTATGGGAGAAATGTCATATGCTTGCAAAAATGTGGATTGTCTATGTGGAATAACGTATCAATATGTAATGAGTTAAATTGCAGTAAATTTTCACTGTAAAAAAACAACAGAAAACACAATTACTTTCAGATAGAACAACCATTGAAAATTATCCAATTCAATAGTTGCTGGAAATATGAATATTGAAACCATCCATAGTAAAACTGTTCAAATACTAAAAAAGATTATTTTAGGGGAACTATTGAAGAAAAATGAAAAATGAACGTTAAAAGCAATCGAACAGTACAAATACAAAAATATTACAGGCTAAGTTTGATCGAGCAATACCAGGATCAAAATGCATAGCCCTGGCTGGAATGCAACTCAATATTTTCACAAGTACCCATTCTGATTTATTGCAAGCAATGGAGTGCATGTCAAGATGCTTAACAGTAGTTGAACTTGATGATGATAATATAATATTATAATTATGCTTTATAGCAATACCAATGCCAGTGGCCTTATGAATGTCATTTAGTAAATGAAAGAAGCACAACAAATTTGTTGTGTTAATCATAGTATGGAAATTGTTGGGTTAGAAAAACTATATTGAATTTTATTTTTATAATATATTAGTTGAGCTTATTTCTATTCTATTTATTTCTTTTGATTATTTCCACTTTCAAACTAATTACACAGGGACCTTATGAAAGGCTATTTGATCTTGGTATCACAATGAAACAATTAATCCCAGGGAGTCAGCATGATGTTCATGTAACCATATTTTAAGGAAGTGTTCAAAGTAATAAATCAGATAAAGAGGCTCTTTATATTCATTTCATTTGCACAGCCTTAAACAGACACCCTTTCCCAACTGTTATCTGTCAATACTATTGAGACCATTTCATCTTATCTGAGTTTACACTTGTTTAATCTCTAATCAGAAAGTACATGTAACTAAAAGATCTAAACATGATAAGACTCTGATCAGCGTCCACTGATATGCAAGTTGATATGGACTAACCTTGTCATACATGGAGTAAAAGCTGTATCAATTTAGGCCCTTTTATCCTGGAAAGAGTAGACATAACACATGAAAAACTTGTGTTTTGCCGGTCCATAGAAAGACCTTTAACCCTTAACTCCAATTATGCACCTTAAGTTTATGGCATGGGCAAACAGTGTCATTTTGATGTTGGAGAATTTAAAAAAGTGGTCAAATTGAGCAATAAAAGTGATTCATGTTGTGATAATGCCCTTCATTGTAGTTTACTTTTATGTCCGAGCAGCATGTTCCAGCTTTATCACATATTTACAAATGTTGACCCTTTTAAATACACCGGTCAACATGTTTTTCAACATGTGTTAGGCCAGATTTTTATCCCTGTGATTCCATCATGCTGGGGTTTTCCATGACTGAATCTTGTTATTTGTAAACATTGCAGTGAAACGTATGTTATTACCAGTTTATACTCGTTGTCGGAGATAATTATTGAGCTAATTCGTTTAAGTCCATACTAATGCACATTTTAGCTAAGTGTCACTTTGTATTTCAACTCAAAAGTCCATTTATTCGTCACTAATTTACCATTTGAGCACATTGTCGTTGAATATTCCGCCATGTTGTTTTTTCACTGTGCCCGTTGCCAGGCAACTTTCGAACATTTAGACGCTTTTTGTTTTATTGTGTTCATCTATAAATTCCTAAAAAATCAAGATGTTCAATAGAAAACGTTCTTATGAGGTAATTAATAATAATTTTCATATTTGCTTTCATATTTAATGTTGAAGTACAGCGTTCAAATGGACCGTGAAGGTCAAAGTTCGTCACGAGCACCTGCGGCGCAGGAGACGCTGTGCCTTCACAGGGCGCACTGTGTCCTGTGTCGGGCGCTGTTTTTGTTGTGTCGGGCGCACTGCGCTTTGTGACCGGCGCACGACACACCGCTAGTATATAAGACTTGGAATTTTTCATTCGAGGACTCCAACACTTCAAAATTCTAAGAGTGCGCCATTTCGGCCGTTTCGCTAATATAAAGTTTTAAAGGTGCGCACTCTCATTTTAAAATATTTTTGATAAATAAGTAGGGTTTAATTACTAAGAAATTTGCGTGCAATAACAGTATATTTTAGATAAAGTAGTCAGTATTTTACATAAAGGGTTCTTATTATATTATTTGTGATAACTAAAAAACTTATGTTTGAATCAATAAATTAAATTGTGTTTGTATTGGTAATAAATGCCGTCTTTAGTATTTTATATTAATTAAAAGTATTATAGATTTAGATAGGTCTTAGTCTTCCTTGTGTTAGTTTAAGTGTCGTTTTTAGTGCCAAGCACAAACCCCAGCCCCTTTGTCAAAATCCCAATTACTTAATTACCTAATTAGTTGTCCGACCGTTGGAGTCCAACTTAAAAATGCCTTGCACGAGAAATAGAGTCAAGAACAGCCCCGCCTGCATCAACCCTGAGACTGCGTAACATCGACAACAGAACCCTAATATCCGGACGGGACCTCACCCATCCAGGAAGGCGTAACAAAATTTGGCAATAAAAGTGATTCATGTTGTGATTATGTCTATTGAATTTAAACCATTTACTTTTAGCTGAATCCACTAAAATGAGATGAAAATGACCCTTCAGATTTAGCACATAGACGAACGCCTGGTTAAGTATTATATTTTCTTTTAAATATGTTTTTTTTTTCTTCACAAATTTATCACATCCAATGAGCCAGCCACAGTTCTTTGCTCGTTAAAAGAGTCTTTTAAGAGGTGAAGGGAATTCAATAGCTTTTGAAAACCAGGGATCGTTTGACCCTGGGTCAAATGCGGAAAAAACTCATTTGTTTACATCAAACTGTAAGAATCTGCATCTATTGAAATCCCTGAGGTGGGAAATCAAGTCAGACACGGTTAATGTGCAAGTATAATCTATACTGATTGTCATAATTTTGTCCTGTTACTGCGATAATTACCTAGCAAAAACTAGGTAATTTAACAATTAAAAAACCGGTATCTGTTTGAAGTGGTCGCATTGAAAAAAAAATTAACAATTTTTAAGCAACAAAAATAATAGTTTTTTCCAAAATTAAAAATGCTGCATTATTTGATTTAATATCTGGAACATGCTAAATATAAATTATTCTTGGCCGTATGGTATTAAAGCTCGACCGTATCATCTCTGACTCTGGGTCGTATAGTCTGCATGTCCTGGGCTGTTTAGTTCTGTAATCTGGACTCAATTACCTGGCCGTATCGTCTAAGCTAATTTCAGCTATTCTTGCAAAAGAATTCAACTATTTACCTTTTTAAGACTTGTAAACCTGGAGACAACCAACTGCTAGTGGGCTACAGAACTTTGTTTTCAAAAGTGCTCAAAGTTTAAGTGTCTATCATACATCCTCACAAGAAAATGTAAACAATAATCAGATGAGTTTTCATGCATCTGGTTTTACACAAATCATTAAATGCAAAATATGCCAAACTTTTGTAAGTAAAGTTGATTGCACATTTATGAATCTAATGACTACACACATGCATTATTTTGGGATACAATTGATACAGTTTCAAAACTTTCCTAACCTTTCGGAAATTACACTGTAAAAAAGTTTTTTGTCGATTTCTGTGTTTATTTGTAATCCTTTCAGTATTTCACGTGCTATCTCACATGTTATTTCACTTCCGAAAAAACAAATTTTGCATCATTTTTATGATTTTCACAATTTATATTCGCACAAAACATTAGCTAGAGCGCTCTTTTTGTTCAAACAATATCTTCGAAAGTGTTGAATATTTTAGGGAAACAGAATCGAAGGAAGATCACTTGAGTTGTGTGTAATTTGGGCTAAACCCCGTACGTGTTACGGAACAAAACCACAAAACCGTAAAACTATCGACACGGTATATAGCAAAAATACCCCCCCGATATATATATATATATATATATATATATATATATATATATATATATATATATATATATATATATATATATATATATATATAGCCATTTGACGTCATTTTGATTGTCTTACACATACGCAGTTTATTTAATCATTATATCGATAATATCAGTTAGCCTTTGATGCTTTTATTGAGTAAGTGTTTTACTGATTATTCTTTAAAAGCAACCAATTTAAATGATCGTTTACAACTGATTTTCTATGATTGCTTTTTGGTTATCTTTTCTGACGTCTACCGGAAGCTGTGTTTCGACCATTCCATTTTAGCGCACCTGCTGAAAGGTATGTGTTTTATGGGCTCAAGCACAGTAGATTATTTATCGCTATCTTACGACGACTTTATTTTTGTTTCATACTTCAAGGTAGAAGAACCGAACGAATTTTCAGATCATTCCGCATTAACCATTCATACTGAAAGAAAACCAACACCTACAATACCACGTGATGCCGAAAGTAGTCCCGAACAACGAATTAAATGGGATGACTCGCGCATAAATTCGCTTAGGGCGGAGTTATTAAACAAAAGTATTGAGCTGGACACCTTGGCAAATACGGTTAGCTATCAAAACATAGATAATACGGTGACATTATTTACTAAACTCATCAATGAAAACGCGATGAAAGCTTTTGGTTGTACAAAAAAATACAATAATACATATATTAACAATAACAAACAAGTAAAAAAAAGGCAAAATGGTTTGACCAAAGTTGTTATAATGCGAGAAAGGAATTTAAAAAGAAAAGAAATTTGTTTATGAGAAATAAAACAGACGAAAATAGAAAACAGTTTATAGATGAGCGAAAAATAAATACAACCGAATAAAAAAAAACTTAAGAAAACAAAATCATCAAATGAGGAAAAAATTAATTTGACAACGTTAGCAAAGAAAATACCGAAACAGTTTTGGCAACAAGTAAAAAGAACAATACAAAACAAAAAGTGAAAATTCAGAAATATTAACAACATCAGATATGTAAAATCACTTCAAAGAACTATTACAGGGGGACCAAATTGTAGATCAAAATTTCGATGTACCGCAAAATAATATTGATGAGCTCGATCAAAATATCACAAATGAAGAACTTAAAAAGCAGTTATATAGCAAGAAAATATCACCGAATCAATTCGGTTTCCAAAAAGGGAAATCTACAGAGGATTGTATTTTTATCTTGCATTCCATTATAGCCAAGTCGTTAAGCGACAAGAAAAAAGTATATGTTACATTCCTTGACTTAGAAAAAGTAATAGAAATTATATTTGGCAAAAACTTATCAATGAAAATTTAAGTACAAAAATGATAAAAGCAATTAAGTCAATCTATGAAGTTGTAAAAGCGCGCGAAAGATATAAAAGTAACTCTGAAATGTTCAGCTCGCATAAGGGATTGAAACAAGGGGATCCGATTTCCAGTCTTATATTTTTATTTTTCCTTTATGATATTATGCCAAGTATTTACTCAAATGTTGAAGGTATATTTACAATAGACGATATTAAATTATTTATACTAATGTTCGCAGACGATGCCGTACTATTCGCTAACACACCGGAAGCATTACACTCTATGTTATATGATGTAGAGAGATATCGCAATACCTGGAATCTCAAGATTAATACAAAAACATCGAATGTTATGATTTTTGAAAGAGGAAGACATACAACTTTTATTTTTTCCTAAATAATTACAAACTCGAAATCGTAGCCTTCATTCCTATACATTCGGCCACCCCTGTAAGTTCGTGAATTTATTTGTGACGCAATTTAAATCTAGTCCGAGCAACGCACGTGTCCGAATTCGGTGCATCTACCAGCAAGAATATTTCTCTCTCCAAGAAAATATAAAATGCGCACTAAAAAGGTAAGATTTCTTAATAAATACCTCATACACCAGTACCTTTTTATAAAAACTATGTCTTTTTTCACATCTGATCTTGCAAAAACTGTATTTTCTTGTAAAAATTGACAAAATTTTGGAATAGCACTCTCTTCCGGTTGTTTTTTTGCGTAGTCACGTGATCAAACATTATCGATACTAGTAGACGCTTTTGAACTAGTTATTGGATAGGCCCGTCTTGGGGTTTATAATAGCGTGATTGCATCAATTAATTTCCAATTAACGTCACGATATAAAAATCTGTTTTATTGATTTTATTTTTATTTTTTCTGTAACAGGCTAAGCCGATGAGGTATCACGGTAATTACAGAAATTACTCCTCTGATAGTTTCAATAAGGCAGTTATTGAAGCCAGTGACAAAAAAATATCTATTCGTAAGACTGCACTTCAATACGATATACCTTACCAAACACTGAGGGATCATGTCAGTGGAAAAATCAGTGCTGACAGTCTTGGTAAAGAAACTATGTTTACCAGACAGGAAGAACTCAGCTTAGTTGAATATGCAGAAAATTCCTCCAGGTTAGGTTATGGGATATCGAATTCGGGATTTCAAAGATTGGCGGGAGAACTTGCCTTCAAATTAGGCAAAAGACCATTTGACAAGCCATTAAGTAATTGTTGGCTCTATGGTTTTCTTGGACGCTGGAAGGAAAGAGTGTCGTCACTGAAGCCTGCGGCACTTGATTCTAATAGGGCCCGCAATGCTACACCTGAAAGTGTATCAAGTTACTTCGAAAACCTGGAGACCGTTATTAGTGAGCTGGGTCTACAGGACAAACCAGAATTCATATTTAACATTGACGAGACCGGAATCAGCCCAGAGCACAGGCCTCCCAACGTTATTGCCCCAATAAAGGAGAAAGCACAGGCTGTTACTTCACCCCGTTCAGCGACAACAACCATGATTGCATGCGCCAATGCCGCCGGAAATCATATTCCTCCTTACTTCGTTTTCAAAGGTTTAAAACAAATATTTAATGAATAGATACTTAATCTACATTAACTAATAACTATGACTATATCGTTAGTTATCAGTTCTTAGAAAAGCAGAGAAATAGATAGAAAAATCGATACCTTATCACAAAATCAGTCTAGTATATTTGAAACTATATTATTATAATTACACGTGCTATAAAGTATTTAATTACCTTATATTACACATACTATCAAGTTAACTGTGAGTGTATTTTTTTACTAATCATAAATACTGATGTATTAGCACATTTTCAGTAAAAATAAATACTGACGTATTAGCACATTTCCAGTAAAAAATAGAACATATGTTTCAGATTGCTAAGTAAAACTGATTAAAATTTCCAGGAAAAAGGATGAATGAAGAGCTTATGAAGGGTACGCTTTCCGGAGCACGTGCAATAATGACAGAGACTGGATAGTCTAGCACTGCAGTGTTTCGTGACTATCTGGAGTTTCACTTCCTTAAGCACGCTTACAGAGGAGAGAACCCAAGACATCCCATACTTCTTATCATTGACGGTCATACTACACATACGTCTCCAGATGTCACTGTATGGGCTCGATCAATGGGCATCCACCTGTTCGTGCTTCCAGCACATACATCTCACATCCTCCAACCTCTGGACGTGGCTGTATTTGGCCCATTCAAGCGATATTACTATAGTGAATGTGCCCAGTTCATGAAAGATAACCTGGGTCAAGTTGTCACGAGGTACAACGTCGCCAGCATAGCCTGTAAGGCTTATTTAAAGTCAATGAACCCTTGGAATATTGTGTCGGCTTTTCGGAAGACGGGGATTCATCCTCTTGACAAAGATGCTGTTCCGAAAAACAAGATGTTGCCTTGCGAGCCATTCCGGGACGACACGCCTATTCTCAAGGCAAAGGCTGTTTTGGCTGGAAAACAGGCGGTGGACGAGTATCT
Organism: Corbicula japonica; assembly: GCA_038501625.1. NCBI lineage: Eukaryota > Metazoa > Mollusca > Bivalvia > Venerida > Cyrenidae > Corbicula > Corbicula japonica. Next base: position 12,043 of record JAZAYU010001240.1, on the reverse strand, counting down.
CCAAGCTAAGATGGAAACCAGGCCCAAACCATGCTGTTCTTGCCAGTGTAAGGCCAAGGCAAAGAAAAACAAGCCTAACCCATCCGGTAGAGAGATTACGAGCCAGGAATTTATTGAAGAGCAAGAGATATACGCATCCCAAAAAGAAACCGTTTCGCCGACCACTAAAAAAACGCCGGCTGAGCAATTTTCAGTTCCTGCTGTATGCAGACCTTCCACCAGTGGGCTTCAGGGACGCAATATGATTACTGAGACAGACATCGAGAGTGACATTTCGAGTATAGATGATCATGATGAGGCCGATAATTGTTGCGTTTGTGGCAGTTACTCTCCCCCAAATTTGAACGACAAACCCCATTTGAAGATCGTGAACTGGGGACAGTGCGACGAGTGCGGGCATTGGGTTCACCTTTCATTCTGTGACGAGAAAAAGGTTTTACGAAGAGGAGATCGTTTTCTCTGTGTGCATTGTTCATAAACCTTTCTAAAAATTGTTATTTACCTGTTACTGTTATTGGTATTGTGTTACGCATATCGTTACAGATCTCCGTATTCCTTTTTATTTATTGCTTGCCTGCTCTTAATTTGTATTAGTATTGTTATATCTCATAAGATTTGCCTTTCTCCAACTTAATACTACGGATAAAACAATTTCAACTTAACGAAATTACGACAGTGCACACAGATCCAAAAACCCTCTCCAAAGCCTCAATTCTGCACGCGCAAAATTCAACCAATCAGAACTCACGAATGTATAGGAAACATCTGGCCGATTCAGACTTCAACTGTCAAGGTAAATAATAGTGATTGATCGTTAAACTGTTGGAGAATTTTGTTTTTAAAATTGTTTAACAAACATTAATTGTTCTATTGATCACAGTTATTGTTCATTCATAGGTAGTTTGATGCGCATGCGCAAGTTTAAATTCTTAAGTGGCCGAATGTATAGGAAAAGTGGCTATCTGACTTTAAATATCTTGGGGTTACATTTTATAAAAATAACAAGTGGCAACAAACCCAAAAGAATATAGCTAATAATTCATTGTTCGCGTTACATAACCGCTTTACTGTCTTTAACCAGATTGATTTACAAACGTCACAAAAATGCAAACTTTTTGATTCGTTAGTAGGCTCAAAATTAAATTACGGAGCCGCGGTTTGGAGAAACCATGAGGCAACAGATATTGAAGCGATTCACACTAAATTTTGTAGAAAAATTTTAGGGGTAAGAAAATCTACAAACCTATAATGCTCAAATATTGGATAAAAATATTAACAATTGATGAACAAAGTTTAGTATATAGAATTTATAAAACCATAGAACAAGATGCAATAAATAATGATACATATAATGGTGAAAATTGGGCAACGCAAATTAGAATTGTTTTAGATAACATGGGAATGTCGTTTATTTGGAACAACAGATATAACATGCTAATAGATATACAACCGGTTAAGCAAAGACTTTTAGATATTATTTTTTTTAAACAGCAATGGTACGTTCGAATAAATAATTCAAAAAGAATAGAATCGTATTGCACGTTTAAACATAACTTTACATTTGAAAAATAACTTGATTCTATAAAAGAAAATAAAAACCGCTTGGCTCTAACAAAATTTAGATTATCGGCACATGATCTTGACATTGAAAAAGGAAGACATACTCGTAATAATATACCAAGAGCAGACAGAAAATGTAAAAATTGCAACATGAAACAAAAAGAAAGCGAGTACCATTTTATTTTAGTCTGCCCTAAATATAGAAATTTACGATTGAAATATTTTAAGCCTTATTTTAACAATTGGACAAATATTAATAAATTTGAACAGGGAACTTGAAAACTATGTATAATACTTCGAAGTTTATTTTCCACGCTATAAAAGAAAGACAATAATATTTTGAAAACTATATTGTTAACATTTAGTTTAATTATACCTCTCAGATAAATGTCTACCACTTAATATGTATGTGTTTGCTATAAGCACTTTGTGTTTAATGCAATAAATGTGATTGTTGTTGTTGGTTGTTTTTGGAAAGTCATTTCTGTAGCCAGCGATTACCGCTGGCTAAAAATGACTAAGTATGTTTGAGTATTTACAGTCAATATATCACATTGTTTTACCAAGAGATGTTGACATCAATCTCAAATGGTAAGCCTATACAACGCTTACCGGCTGCATGTATATCTAAGTACCGCGCATTATTCCTATGTAAAAAATATTAAAATATTAATGTTATGTGAGAGTAAACTCGGTCGTTCTGTGAAATTTGTATGGGTCTGTAAAGGTACCTTACTGGACGGTTGGTATTGGATTTTATTGTAGGGAACCATCGGGTTGTAGGAAACCATCAGATTGTAGGAACCATCAGATAGAAATGCAGATCATTTGAAGACAAAACTTGTGATAAAAATTGATAACATAATACTGGTAGAACAACCCTCTATATGTGTGATATTTAACGCATAACTGGTATTTGTCTTTCAACCGTTCATTGATAAAAACAACACTCTTAAAAGTAGAAAGAGCAGAGCAGCTGAACTGCGTGACCACAAGTGAAAGGATCCTGTTCAAATTGCATAAATTGCTGAATTCATCACAAACTGGATAAATATCTTTATATAAATGTTTTCACAGGTGACAAAACTCGGGTACACTATTTTAAGGGGTTGCAAACATGCTAGTGTGGCGGAATACTGTACAGTTTTTGAAGAATGTTCTAAAAAAGTGTGTAATTTTCAAAACAAGAGCTGTCACTGAAAATTGGCATATGCCCTCGAAAAGTTATAGCGAAAAAGACTTAGGACCAATAACTTGGCAAAAAATAGTAAGATACTAAACTTTTGACTTTATGTACACCTTGGCTTGGAGACAAACTGACAAGCATTCCTGTGAAGTTTCAATTATCCCCCATGCAGTTTTGGAGAAAAGGCGATGACAAGATTTTAACGGACTGAATGACTAAAGGACAGACAGTGCGATTACTATATGCCTCCCTTCCGGGACATTAAGTAACACAAATTAAACTTTATCATTACAAACACTATTCTTAACAAAATATTGCATAGTTTGAATTTTACATAACTCCAAGAATAAAAATAAACAGGTGAATTTTACTGACTTAAGAATGTGAAACCATTCACACTACTGAAGATCATATTAGCAAAGTAACATGCAAAGATACATGTATTCACTGAAACCAAGCTAACAACGAGTATCCTCAATGTCGTAGAAGTCGACCGCGATACTCTCTTTTGTACTCAGCAGGCTACAGATAAGCTTTCCGGAAATGAATTCATATCTCAAAAATAAACAGGAGAACTTTTAATCTATGAAATGAAAAAATCCATATTGCGATAAGGTTTCAAGTTTAGAAATAACAACTATACACAATTCATTTCGAATACCATTCGTATATTAATTTATCATCATAAAAGTGCAATCAAACAATTCTTTAAAACCATCATCTACACATAACCGATGTTCTTACTACACCGATCATAAAATGTTTATTTCTCCGTATGGAATTGGAGTACATTCTTTAAGTCTGAGATAACAAGATGCATCATTTTTACTTCTTTTTATATGAAATGCCATTAAAATCTCTTAATGCTGTCAAAAATCAGAGGCATTAAATTGAGATGAGGGTTAAACCAAAAGTAAAATATCAACCATAGCTTTTGTAAAAAGGATAAACTGAAAACGGCCAACACTGCTGAAAAATCCTCTTTTATATAAGAACTTAGCAATCGCATTTTTGCGGAATTGCATATAATTGTTCAAAATCGCTTTAGATTCCATATTTAATTTAGGAAACGTGAATTTTCGTTAACGGAGAATTAACCCGCTACCGACATTTTAACCCCTACCTTGATTACAGTTGAAAATCATGAAATTGACAATCGGATCGTAAGCGGATCGGAAGAGGAACGCAAACCGATCCCGTTGAAGCGCAATGAAAGCGCAATCGAATTGGAAACGGAATGGAATCGAAACGAATCGCTTTGAGCGTTTGGATTGCATGGAGTGAAAAGACCGGAGCGTTTTGACCGGATCGGATCGGATCGGATCGCTTCTATTTATAGTTTTTCAGTTATATATAGTACCGATACGAATCGCTTCTTCCGATTCTTTTAACGACTTTAAACGAAGCAATTTTTGACAATAATTTAATTTAGTTTTCTGCTATCAAACACTAGTAATCCAAAACTCATTTATTGATAATTTTTAAATAAAACTGAAAACCTATAATAGAAAATGATGTGTTTGCCAAGGATGATATTATTGAAATCAAGTTGCTACATGTACACTGTGGTGTGAATGTATTATTTTATTTTGTAAGGAGATTCGCGAATGAAATGTATTTAATGCTAATAAACACTTTTGAACGTAAAAATTCATTAAGTCCAGTATGAAATATAAACCATTTAACGCTGTCCGAAACTAAAAGAGAAACTATTTTTCCCTTCTGATTTCAGATGTGGAAAACAAAAAACAATAAACACGATTTTCACATTTAAATAAGTTTATTATCGATGTTTCACAAGTTTTAAAGCCCTTGATAATCTCTTTTACTTCTATGTTACAGCATAAATTACGCAAAACAGAACGAATATTCTTATTAAGTCTTTCAAAACTTCAATATTCGAGCGTACATTTATGCTGAAAAATTGTTTAGCTCTTCAAAGGTATATTCTGCATGCTTTGCTACTTCCTAAAGTGTAAATTTACGCTGAAAAGTTTTTTTACACCAACTGCTAATTGATGCATACCTCAGGCATTTACCGACTTGATTTACGCCAAACCAGCTCGGTTCCTAAACATCTCAAATGAACATGAATCTCACTTATGTCGGGTGTAATTTACGTTTATATTTTAAAACTGCTATGTAATAAACGCTTACATTTAACTGATGTAAAATTTAATAAGACGTCATCTGAAATCTAAAATGATCACTACTTTCTTAGTAACCACGGTGATTAAACAATAAAATTAAACAAAAGACAAAACTGCAAATAAGAAAAATGTCACAGAAATGTAATTTCAGCGCGAGATGGGTTATAAGTTATGACCAATGAAAAACGGGAGCGAAAAGATCGGAATCGGACGAATCGGTTTGAGCGTAAAGATCGTTTGGAGCGCATTGTCTGGAGTGAAAAAAAATTGGAGTGCAGTCGAATTGGAATTGGATCGCAATGGGAATGGAATCGGATCGGTTATAGATGACAATTAGGATCGGAAGCGGACCGGATAGGAATCGGAAAAATTGTCAATTTCATAATTATCAGAACTGTAAGTGAAGATGGTGTTTGTAAAGAAGTTTCAATTTTTAAAAGTATACTCAGAATCCAAGCTGAGAAGTTAAGAAAATATTATCGCTGTAGTTAGAATATCGGTTGTGTATTATTTAAGGCTGCGAAATCTGTTATAACGTCAGTACATTGTATTTAATCATAAACAAAAAAAGTTTTACCATAACTTTTACTTACCCACAGCTGTATAGTCTGTGAAGCGTAGAGACAAATCAAGGTATAGACTATGTAAATAACAATCTGCACGGGCAAACTTATGGCTATTTTCACGTTCAAGCCGTATGCAACCCCACCTAAAATATCCGAAGAGTTCAACAAAGTTTTACTTTGTCATAACAGTGAATATCCATGTCAGGTTAAGCCTCATTCAGAAAACACATCCTTTCATCACAACCAAATGGCAGACAGGAAATGGAAATTACAGACAATTAACAAAATGGGAGCTCGTGAGGTTATCGGATTGGAACGGTCTGTGGCATAGCATATGGTCACTGAGGGTTTAACCAGGCTTAAGGGCCATATAGTTAACTTCTACAGGTTCTCATATAAACAAACAAGTCTTATTAAATGAGCTCCAACTCAAGCACTAGTACGTTCTCGCATTTTGGGAAACTAACTATCTTTTCAGGCTTTTTCTGTTGCCAAAATTATAAAGCTCAGTATTTGATAGAAACAATAAAATCAACAGAGATAAATTGCATGAAAGCCAATGTGAAAACTTGTTAAACGATTCCATTTTTATCGTGTTACGGAAAGTTTCATTTGCTTCCAAATTATAAGTTTTAATGATAGTTTAAAAAGACTCTCTATTGTGTAGTTTTCCTGAAGGATTGCGTATGTTTTAGCTGACGGCAGTCGGGAAATTTGCAAAAAATCCTGAAATACGCGTAGTACATGTAGTATTTGAAGTAAATTGGATGTTGGCGACACAACTTGAAGAACAAGAGCTGTCAGAGGAGACAGCATGCTCGACTATTCGAATCATTTGAAACAAATGCAATTTGAAGATTAAAACAATAACAACTATGGCCATACATTCATGTGCAATCAGGAAAAATATTAACAAGTGAATGGTACGGGAGAAATTATTTTCAAATAACAGAAATAATTCCTAAATGTCCCATAAATATTAAACTGAATAGGGGAATAACTATGAAATATTTCTGAATTTGTTAGAAAACTTGTTAGCAATTTTTTATTAGAGACATTTACTTTTAGTCAAATATCAATCACTTCAGTAATGTTACAGAAAAAGAACTGAAATGAAAATATAATGGTAGTTTGAAGATGATACCTTAAGTATTTGCAAAGTTATCGATGAAGTGCACTTAAGTGAAAATATAAGTGAAACTAGAAAGGTGTCCATAGGACACGGATGCCCCGCTATGCATCATTTTCAGACACTCAAGTGCAATGATGGGAATAATACGCGATACACTGCCCTTTCATGGTGAACATTTGTGTCAAGTTTTTTTGAAATCCCTCCATTTATAATGAAGTTACAGCCTGGACAAGAAAATTCTATTTTTAGTAACAGTGACCTTGACCTTGGACCTTCAGGCTTGGGTATTGTGCGAACACACTGCCTTTTGATGAACATTTGTGCAAAGTTATTTTGAACTCCCTCCATTTACAACAAAGTAACAGCCAGGACAAGATAATTCTATTTTTAGTAACAGTGACCTTGACCTTTGTCATAATAAATTTTATTTAGCTCTGTATTCATAACAATCAAACAAGGTTTTTCTACTTCTTGTTTTTTTTTATAGATTTTCTATGATTTAGTTGTTAGAAAGTGCATAATGCGAGCACATTAAAATTGTTTGCTTTCTTTTTCTTAAAATCGTCGGTCAGCGGTTTCAAAAACTACATTTAACGAAATAAAATATCATTTTTGAGCTTTTCCATCACTGAGTGAACATTTTTGCATTAAGGCTAATTCACTACATCTTTAAATATTTAATTTCTTCATTCCTTTTTAAAAATATTTTTTCAGCAAAATTTTATATTTGGAATAAGGAAGATTTCCACATCATATACATTTCTGAAAGAAAAAAATATACAATAATAATTTTTTACCTGTGACCACGAGTATCACAGAGCTAGGTCCAGTAAGGCTAGCAAACAGGAGAATTGCTTGGTAGAAAAGGAATATTATGCTTACATGGTGATTCCTTTTTACTGGAAGTATAAAATAGCAAACTAACTCTATAAGATGGAATAAAACTACAACATGTACTAGGCTTAGGTAATTTCAAATACATTGCATACAAGCCATACACACCACAGTCAAAAGAACAACACGTCAGTCCCAATATAATTGTGATGACAAAATATCTCTTAAACAAGAGGGCCATGATGGCCCTATATCGCTCACCTGAGTACAAAAGTACTCTCAGCTTTATCCCAGGGCCTACATTTAAATAATGCTGATAAACGGTCTCTTCACAGAACTCTGGGGCGTGGCCAATTTTGGCCCAGGGGACATAATTTGAACAAACTTGGTAGATATCCACTAGACAATGCTACATACCAAATATCTAAGCTTAAGACATTGAGGTTTCCAGGAAGAAGATTTTTAAAAATTGCCTTTTTTAAATATTAAGGGACCCAGGGCAGGGCCAATATTGACCCCCAGGGCAAACATTTAAACAATGTTGGTAAATGATCTCTTCACAATACTCAACACCAAATATCTAAGGTCTAGTCCTATTAGTTTCGGAGAAAAATGATTTTTCATTTTTTCCTATATAAATCAATGTAAACTAACAGAACCCTGAGGCGTGGCCAATTTTGGCCCAGAGTACATAATTTGCACCAACTTGGTAGACATCCACTAGACAATGCTACATACCAAATATGTAAGCTTAAGGCATTGAGGTTTCTAGTAGGAAGATTTTTAAAGTTTTCCTTTTTTACATATTAAGGGCCCCCAGAACGGGGCCAATTTTGACCCCAGGGCAACATTTTAACAAAGTTGGTAAAGGGTCTCTTCACAATACTCAACACCAAATATCTAAGGTCTAGTCCTATTAGCTTCGGAGAAAAATGATTTTTCATTTTTTCCTATATAAATCAATGTAAACTAAGAGAACCCTGGGGCGTGGCCAATTTTGGCCCAGGGGACATAATTTGAACAGACTTGGTAGACATCCACTAGACAATGCTACATACCAAATATCTAAGCTTTAGGCATTGAGGTTTCAAGTAGAAAGATTTTTAAAGTTTGCCTTTTTCATATATTAAGGGCCCCCGGGGTGGAGACAATTTTGACCCCATGGCCAACTTTTAAACAAGGTCGATAAAGGGTCTCTACACAATACTCAGCACCAAATATCTAAGATCTAGTCCTATTAGTTTTGGAGAAAAATGATTTTTTATGTTTTACCTATATAACTATATGTAAACCAAGAGAACCCTAGAGCGTGGCAGATTTTGGCCCAGGGGACATAATTTGAACAAATTTAGTAGACATCCATTAGACAATGCTACTTACAAAATATTTAAGTTGTACGCATTGTGGTTTGTGAGAAGAAGCTTTTTAAATATTTCCTATATGTCTATGTAAAATACAGTCACCCCTGGGGCGGGGCCAAATTTTGACCCCAGGGAAATAATTTGAACAATCTTTGTAGAGGTCCACTAGAGGGTGCTAAATGCCAAATATCTAAGCTCTAGGCCTTGTGGTTTCAGACAAGAAGATTTTTAAAGTTTTTCCTATATAAGTCTATGTAAAATGAAGCGACCACTGGGGCGGGGCCAATTTTGACCCCAGGGAAATAATTTGAACAATCTTTGAAGAGTTCCACTAGATGGTGCTAAATGCCAAATATCTAAGCTCTAGGCCTTGTGGTTTCAGACAAGAAGATTTTTAAAGTTTTTCCTATATAAGTCTATATAAAATGAAGTGACCCATGGGGCGGGGCCAATTTTGACCCCTGGGAAATAATTTGAACAATATTTCTAGAGTTCCACTAGAGGGTGCTAAATGCCAAATATCTAAGCTCTAGGCTTTGTGGTTTCAGACAAGAAGATTTTTAAAGTTTTTCCTATATAAGTCTATATAAAATGAAGTGACCCCTGGGGCGGGGCCAATTTTGACCCCAGGGAAATAATTTGAACAATCTTTGTAGAGTTCCACTAGATGGTGCTAAATGCCAAATATCTAAGCTCTAGGCCTTGTGGTTTCAGACAAGAAGATTTTTAAAGTTTTTCCTATATAAGTCTTTATAAAATGAAGTGACCCCTGGGGCGGGGCCAATTTTGACCCCAGGGAATTAATTTGAGCAATATTTGTAGAGTTCAACTAGAGGGTGCTAAATGCCAAATATCTAAGCTCTAGGCCTTGTGGTTTCAGACAAGAAGATTTTTAAAGTTTTTCCTTTCGGTTGCCATGGCAACCAGAGTTCTGCTTGGAATTCCATTTTTTGAACAATTTTGAAAGGGCATCATCTTAGCATTATTCCTGTGAAGTTTCATCAAAATTGGCCAAGCCGTTTCAGAGAAGAAGTCGATTGAAGCAATTGTTGACGACGCACGACGGACGACGCACGACGCACGACGGACGACGGACATCAGGCGGTCACAAAAGCTCACCTTGTCACTTCGTGACAGGTGAGCTTAAAATGGAAATAATCTGAAAATACCGAATTGAAGATTCCTCGTTAAGCCTTGTTTGTTCAGCGTCATTTTGGAAGTATCAGCATTAATTTTGTACTATTTACTTGATATTAAAATGTGATAGACGGTGTGGGCAGTAACACGCATTTTAATAACTGCTGAAGTACAGGCTTAATCAAACCGAGTCTGTATTTATATAACCCATTAATCTGATCTGTGGAAGGATTCTTGTTAATTCTGAAGCATGCTTAAGGTGGAATAATGTTTGACCATTTCAAATATAGCATCTACATTTAGACACTTGTATGAATGAAACTAGTTGTTTGAAATGTCAGCTTGAGCGGTTTCTTACTTTTTTTCCATTCTATAAGAAGAAGCAGCATATTAGCTAATGTAGACACAATCCACCTTCTACGTTGTTTAAAGTATTCATCGAAATTTTCGGGACATTGGGTGCTGTTTTCAGATGCTGCACAATATTCGATCCGCCAACGATGTTGTACCTAAAATTCACAAATGGACATCAGGAATGGCGAATTCAAAAAAACAAAGCTTCTCAATACTTCTAAAAAGTCGTAGGGAGTGAGAGAGCGAGAGAGAGAGAGAGAGAGAGAGAGAGAGAGAGACACAGACAGACAGAGAGAGAGAGTTTGGTCATGATACATTCTTTTGCTTAAATACATAACAAAGGTAAAATTCGTTCGAGTACATCAAGACACAAAAATTTTAAAGCTTTGTAAAACAAACATTTATTAATTCCTAGCATGATTACAATGTTTCTATAGCAATAAACCAGAGAAATTGTTCAATTTGAATTTACCGATGTTTGTGACACTGAACATATTTCTGTTCCTGGTTATCTGCTCTTAAATTATAGATTACCATATGTTTTGAGATAAAAGAAAAAGATGATAAGCAAATAATGGGTATATAAAATCTTTGCAAAAATGATACTGAACTCCATTTGTTGTGGAAGAGTACACATATATAAACGAATCTTCTGCAAACAAAGCAAACAACCGTAACTGGATTTCAAATTTAAACCTGACAGCATGTTATAAACAGTCCCTGTGCCCTGAATATTCCTATATTTTTCTTTCATTTCATTTTAACTAATACATCTTTCTTTTTTATAATCAGCGTATATATCAAGCTAAGAACTACGCTAAACGAATTCAATTAAAATCATAGCATAAATGTTTTTAGAATAATAAAAGCAACTGAAGAGCAATTTTTTATGCAACCGTAACAGTTACGAAGAAAAGTACGAAACCATAAAATGCATAAAAATCTCAAACAAAGAAAGTTAGGTAAATCGATTAAAATCTCAGTAAGGACAGCAAAAAACTGCAATGATTCGTTTTAAGAGATTGCGGTAAAAAGGGGTAAGAGTTTGCGAAATAGTTATTTATTACATTGATTTGTGTCTTGGTATCACGCAGATATATGTTTCTTTTCAATTGAAGCTGTATTTATAAATTTAAGAATATTCACCATCAAAGTACAAAACCATCGATCTTCTCCCATGTCTTTTGTGAGAAAGTCGAACGCTTTTACAACATCTTCTGCGTACAAAGCTAAAATGTCCTTAACAGCTTTGCATCTGTAAAGACTAAAACAACCTGGAGAGCAGAGGACCGATCCTAGCCGATCCTCAGCAGCCTAGAATAAAGCAGGACGACTACATTAAAATGCAAAAAAAAAGATTGATGAAAAACAATATACATGTATTTGATAAATTTATGTGTAAAATTTTGTTTATTTATTTGCAAACATACATGTACATGTAGATAAGACATCTCTACTAGTACTAATTATGCATCTTTTTAAAGCATAGAGATACTTGTTTGATCAATTATACATCATTATGAAAATATCTAATGTAAAAAAGTTTGAGTAAAATTTTTTAATCAGATTAGCAGCTCGGTTTTCTTTCTATTTTAAAACAGTGAACTCAGTCATAAAATGAGAATAAAACATTCTTTAAGAAATTTGCGTCTGTTTTATTTCTTAGAATAAATTAATGACATAATCTGGCTAGGCGCTGTCACCGCGACAAGTCTCCCCGTACATATAGTCAGTGCAGTTATCAGTAAAATAACCTGTTACCG